>CM024762.1:151945962-152064747 GCA_014218235.1 Colocasia esculenta
TATTCTGTATATGGCAAATCTTTTTATGCTAGTTTTACATTATTCTTTTGAATGTATTATCGCTCTCTTGCTATCGTGTGACATATATACTCTTTGTCTATACTTGATCGTTCTCTCTAGTTATCTTACTTTACAAGACATTAATCACTTAAAGCATGTATGTTTTTACGAGATATTAGTCCTACTGAGTGTTATCGCTCACCCGCACTATTTGTTATATGTGTTTCAGGTAAGTGGATGATGGTATTACACACACCAACGGGAATGGACGGAGTGATGAGCTACTTGGAGTCATAGCAAAGGAATGACCTTAGTATCATAGGTCTAGATAGATATTTGCTTGAATATCATTTCCAATGTAATAATGTCTTTGAGCCCTATATATTGGCTCAAATTAATTGTTGTAATAGTTTATGTGATTTATCAATAAAATGAAGAGTTATTGTAATTATCGTTCATTAGTTGCTCTGATATTTCCGATTGTACGCGCAATTACGTTACCATATATTTTACTCACATCTCCCCGATTATTCCGCTGCTAAATTGACGGGACGTGACAAGTGAGGTGGCCGAAGAGTCGCCGCATCGCCGGCGGAGGAGAAGTGTAACGTCGCGTGCTTTTGGATCTATGCGGATCATGTGTGTGTGGTTGTGGCGGCCGTTGTGAGGCCAAGTGAGTTGGTTGTGTGGAATGCGTGGTATGGATGTGTGGTTTGTTCAGGTGAAGTGCAGGTTTGGTCCTGAAAAGAAATAGGACCTGCTGCGTAGTGAGTTGGAGTTAGCGGCAGGGGTGGTCGCTGACTTGTTGGCGTCCATATAGGTTGCCGTTGATAGCATGAACTTGGCGGCACAAGATGTGGACATTTATGGTGGCGGTTGCCATTGGCGGCAGAGGGATTGACACCAACCTGAGAATTCTGCAGGTTATAAGGTCACCCGAGAGCAGGTTCTTCCCCGGTTCTCTTTCCCTCTTGCCCTAGCTTCATGCCCCCGTGTCCCTAAAGTTCCAACAGGTATAGAAGGGTGGTTGGAGGATCGTGGGACGTTGTGGCGTTGCCGAATTGCGCGAGGAAACGCCGTGGCGTGGTGCAATTCCCGGGGAGCTCGCGGAGGGTTTGGTGTGAACCGGGAGATTGCGGGAGGTTTTAGCGTGTTCTGAGGTAGGGGACGAACCCTGTTAGCTCGGTAGAACATTAAAACACGACGTAACCACCTGAATCAGCATGTGTTAAGTATTTTCGGATTAAGTCACTTGCGGATGTTAAGGGTGGGATAATGGGTGGTTTGATGATTTTTGTAGTAGTATAGCATGTTGTTTAGTTTAATTATAGTGCATGGAAGTTAGAGGAATTGTTTCTCCTATTTCCTCGATGGTTTCGGGATCAGGAATGCATGTGGGATCGGTTAGGGTTTCTGCAGGGAAAGATGATCTGAAGAACCTTGGCGTCAACATCGCTTGTCGCCAAGCTCATCAGCCAGGATATAGACGGCCAGAACCCTTGTCGTCTACTTCCTGTAAGCGGCAGTCGATGTGGCCGCCTACTTGTATAAGCAGCAGAAATAATTATTTAAGATATTTGTCGATAATTAAGGGTGCGTTGGCACCTGTGGTGCACTGAGTGCACAAGGTTTCTATCTTTAGCATATGGAGTATGCAGTGACTACTTACTTTCGTAGCTACGTGTTGTTTACGCGAGTCCAGTTGGGTTCACGTGTAGTGGACCGTTGTTACTTGAGGTTTACGTAAGGTTTCACGTGGTTGTGTGTGACGTGCACGTGGTTTTGTGTACGTGGCGAGTAGTACGACGCCTACCGTGGTTACCTCTCAATTGGGTGCCCAGGTTCTTTGTGAGCCAGGCTGTTAGCTCGGGGCTTTTCCCGGTACTTGTGCTGTACTGTCGAGGTCTGTGTCGTCTGACCTGGACACCCTCACTCCTGTTGCTTGAGTTGTATGTTCGGCTGAGGGAAAAGACGACAGTGGAACAGTGACACTTGTGTTTGTCTTTAGTCACTTGTAGCGCGCTCGTAGTTGGGGGTATGGACACCAGTAGTCGACATGGTCCCCACACTAGTCCTTTTCCAGTGCCTCACTCTAGAGAGCCCGGGCCAGGGTCTCTTGAGGAGTTAGGCATGGGCTGCGACCGTGTGGTCCGCAGGTGGTGGTGTTTGGTTGGTCTCCACAGTTGCTTGAACTTTTCAGTGGAGCGGCAGCTGGACCTTTCGTCCGTGGCTGCGAGACTGAGAGGTAGACCTGTGTAGCTTGTCCGAGTCAGTTTCTGGTGTCGCGAACCAGTTCACGTGGCTCGTTTGGCTGTCTCTACTTTAGCTTGTACACATGTACTGGTTTGCCGTTTAATTATTAAAGTTGTTTCTCGTAGTCGGCAGACGGTGAGTACTTTTACAGCTTTAATATCCTGTTTAGGGTCTATATATGTGGTATTGTTTACTGCTTTCGTACCTGTGGTTTGGTTGCTTGGTTGGGGGAGTTCCCTACTGAGCCAGTGACTAGTGAGGCTCACCCCTACCCCCACAGGTGAGAGCGAGGAGGACGTTTCACGACCGTCGTCCAGTTCGGAGCCGCGTCGTAGCGGTGCAGGGTCGGTACCTCCAGCTGTGTAGTAGCAGCTCCAGCAGTGTAGTGTAGATAGTTGTTTATTTTCTTCAGTTGTACCTCGGGGTATCCCAGGCTCTTGTACTTTCTTTTAGTTTTGTGGAAATTTGGCTATGTAACTTGTGAATATATATATAAAATGGGTGTTCCTTGTTTTACACAGACTGTGGTTTGGTTTCCCTTACGAGGCTTCGGCCCGTTCGCGGGAGGCAGACTCGGATCAAGTACGTTATCGGTTTTTAACGGGCTTGGCCGAGACATTTCGCCACAGTTGATATCAGAAGCAAGGCCGTGTTAATGTAAGGGAACTAGAAAGATACATGCCTTATTTCGGTCTTTGTACACTACTGGTAGGGGACCAGGTTTTGATAATTTTGTTTTGATTTTTGTTTGGTGTTTTGTCTATGTAGAATGTCTGGGAATGGCTGATATAGAGAGACTGGGGTGGTGGAGGAGATGATCCGGAGGAAAGTACCCAGCGTATGATAGAAAGAATCTGGGAAAGCTCACGGATATTCGGAAAAGGAATGGATCAGCAGGGCGACGTACCACCAGTTGCAAGTGCACCTGGGGATGGAGAGGCTGTACTGTTGCTCCAGTTCTGCCAGAGTGGAGGTGCCTTTTGCAGCACCTGTGCCACCACCCACCAGTGCTGATAGAGAAGAACCAGGATACAGGTTGAAAAGTTTCTGGAAATTCCAGCACCTACCTATTCAGGAGGGCCGAATTAGATACAGCGTAGCACTAGCACTACAGGAAATGAAGGATATGTAGACGGCTAAAAATCGCGGCCGTCTACAAAAACACTATTTGTAGACGGCTATAAAAGCCGTCTATGAAATAAGATATGTAGACGGCTATATTAAGTCGTCTACATAATCTTACATAGACGGCTTAAAAAACCGTGTACATACAGAGAATAATAGAGGCTAAAGAAAGCCGTACGTAAATTTATACGTAGAACGGCTTAGGAAAGCCGTCTATATTATAGACGGCTTTCCTAAGCCGTTACGTATAAATTATACGTAGACGGCTTTCTTTAGCCGTCTACGTATATCCTCTAATTTAATTACCTTCGCCCGCCCCATTTCGCCTGCCCGCGCCCTCGCCCTTCCGCCTTGGCCCGCCCCGCTGGAGACGCCGCCCTCGCCCAGGACGCCGGAGACGTCGCCCTCGCCCAGCACGCCGGAGACGTCGCCGCCGCGGACACCGCCGTCGCCGTCGCCGACGCCGTCGCAGTACCGGGTATTTGTCCTCCCCCTCTATTTCTCTACTCTCTTCCATCTCTGTCGCAAGGGGCAGGGGGGGGGGGGGGGGGGGGGGGGGGGGGGCGGGGCGGCGGTGGCGCACGGGTGCCGGGTGGGGTGGGGGGCACCGGCGGTGGGCGGAGGGTGGGGAGGGCGTAGGGGTGGAGAGGGGAAGGAGGAGGGGGGCGCGGGTGGGGGTGCCGGGGGGCGCGGGTGGGGGTGCCCGGGGGGGCGCGGGGGGCCCGGGGGGTCGGGGGTTCGGGTGGGGGGGGGGGGGGGGCGCAAGGGGGCCGGGAAGGGGGGGGGCGGTGGGGGGGTGCAGTGGTGGCGAGGGGAAGGAGGAGGGGGGTGCAGTGGTGGCGAGGGGAAGGAGGAGGGGGGCGCGGGGGGGGGGGTGCCCGGGGCGCGGCGCAGGGGGGGCCGGGAGCTCATGTGAATTTGTGAACTTGGGACACTGTGACCATCGATCTCATCCCACTGATCTATAGCTTGCTTGTTGTTAACCTTGGCAGAGGGCTCTGGAGACGTTGGCCATCATCTTGGCGGGCACACAGCTCCTGTGCACGGGGGCAGTCCATTCCAGCTTGGGTTCGGCGACCAGCATGCGGCCATCTTACACAGCAAGCCATTGATCCTGTTGATTTGGTGATTTCTTGAGTTGTGGGGGATCTCTCTCTTCAAAGTGTCCATTTCCCCGAGTTGTGCGCGCGCCCACTGTTTGTACACTCTCGACTCCGCTTTGTGTCTACTTGTTTGGAAGTATTTGAGTGTGAAGAAGAATAAATACTACTTGAATCGATTGCCGCTGATCAGATTTTTCTAAAAAAGTAGCAGCTTTGATAGATTGTTACGATAAGATGGGTGGTGTGAGACAAAATTTAACCACTGAGTGTCATATAATGAAGGAAAGTTATTTAAATAAGTTAAACTTAATTAGAATAAACTCGATCGCCATTAGCTACATGCTAGACGAGGTGACCGAGTGTTACTGCGCGGCTTGAGCATGCTCACGTTCCTAATGGAGGTTGTATTGTAAGTATTTTAGATGTATATCCATTTAAATTTAAATTATGATACTTGCGAATACACGCCCTCATACCGAAGTACTTGCAGTCATATCCGTGCCATGTTAAAAATAATCTAATCTAGGCTCTCAAGTTAGTTTTACCAGGGATATGACAAGATGATGCAGAAAGAAAATCTTCCATTGACAACACAACAATTTCTAATTAGGAAATCAATCTGGTTAAGAAACTGAGCAAATAGTACAAGTACTGGAAGATTTAGGGATTAAGAGAAATAAAATGTAGCTCTCAAACTCTTTTCCTCCACATTATTGTGGGACATGTTCTAATTGGCGCTCTGATCTTGGAAAAGGTGGGAAGGAACATGAGACGTTGCGCTGTATCACCCTCACGACAGACTTGTGTGCCTCTGCCAGTAGAATCAAATCCCAAAACCTGCCAAGAGAAACCACTACCAATGATTTGGACCAACTGAAGTAGAACTCCCCCTTTGCAATAAAGTAATGGAGGAGCATCTAGACTATGCCTCGGATTAGGACGTGGGGGGAATCTTGGGGAACTTCTTATCAGTACCCTTGCCATCTAAACAAGATTAAAAGAGGTGCTAATGTGCTGAGACATGTTGATATTAGGGTGCATTAAAATCATACAAAAATAGTAAGAGGGGTTGGTGGGATGAGTTGTTTGGTGTCATTGAGTAGTGATGGTACATCAAGAAAAACTCATAAGATTTAGATAGAATAACATGACTCTGGGTTTATTTGGCCCAATTGATACCCCTAGAAATGTCCTCTTTTAATATCTTGTTTTTATTTGTAATGAGCAAAGCAGTGCAGGTGCTTCTGTGGAAAAAAATAAATTATCTTGTTAGGCATTAATACTAGGATTTAGTATCTAAGTGGGGAATACATTTCATTAATAATTATATAATGAGCAAAGCATGATCTATTATCTGCATCTTTTAGGAAATTAATGATACATATATATTATATGCAAGTCCTCTTATACATTTATTAATAATTTTTTGTAAAATATGACGACAGATTTTGTTTGGAACAGCTGCAGAGATCGAGGTAGTTGCTTTCATCTTTTGAGGCTCTTTGTTCAGGTAAGATCCAGCGAGCCTGGGTGGTGGCTCATCTATTTTAATCCAGCGAGCCTGGGTGGTGGCTCAACTTTTTATTATGTGTGGATGCGTGAATATCTTTTTGCAGGATGTGTGATGTATTTTAATGTAGGATGCAAGCATTGGATGAAACATATGGATGTAAGAATGAGTGGACCTTTTTTTTTTTTTGCCCGTTCAAGACTTTTGTTATGATATATGTTTTTACTGTCTTTTGATAGTAATGACATATATCGAGCATATAGTCTTGAATTGTCAAGTTGGACAGTCTGTGGATATTGATCATCTGATGTTCTTTATTATATGTGTTTTGAGATTATCTTAAAATTTCGGCAACATCTTCTCGCTCTTCTCCAATATACCTGCTAATTTTAACTGCTCTTTTTATCACTTGTATTTTATGCAAGTGATTTTTTGAGCATAGTTAAAATTAGTAAATAATGGTGGTATATGGAGAAGTGTGGGGAGATGCTATCGAAATTTTAGGATAATCTAAAAAACACATATAATAAAGAACATCAGATGATCAAATATCCATAGATGGGCAAGATTTCATGTAGGTACCCCCCTTTTCTTTGCAGGAATGTATGAATATAGACTTTTGTGAAAATGTTGATTTTCTTCCAATATAGAGTAGATGCTGTCGAAATTTTTACTAAATTATACTTCATATATAATTAGGTTATATAGTTTTAAATAAGTTTACACATATGATGTGACTTGATTCATATCTGATATTTTTTTTTTACTTCTTAATTCTAGATTATTTGAAATGGCTGGAGTCGATAAGAGTTGGATGAATGTTACGGATCGTTTGGATCCTAGGTATGAGAAAGGAGTTGAAAAAATTGGACTTTGCTTTTCATGAAGATAGGAGGAGTTTCAGGCATGGAGATAACGGACAGTTGATACAATGTCCATGCAAAAAATGTTGTAATGGATTGAAGTTCACTCGGTATGAAGTGAAAACTCATTTGATATGTGACGGGATATGGCTTCATTATACAAATGGGTGTGTCATGGAGAGGAACCCGTTGGTGACATATCCTCAGAGGAGATTAATGAGGAAGAAAACAGATGACTGCTGATAATACAATTCAGATGTTACATGAGCTGCAAGATGCTGATATGGCTGCTCAGTGTGATGAAGATGAACCAAATGCAAAGGCGAATGAATTTTATAAACTATTAGATGATGCAGAAACACCTTTGTATCCCGGTTGCCAGAAAGTGAGTAGATTGACATTTCTTTAAAACTGCTACACATTAAGACAATGAATCAGGTCACAGGCAATTGTATGGGCATGTTCCTTGATCTTCTGCGTGAAATATTACCAGAAGGAGCCTATGTCCCTGAATCATGGTATGAAGCTAAGAAGGCAGTTAGAAATTTAGGATTAAGCCATGTGAAGATAGATACATGTGAGAATGATTGTGTATGTTTTGGAAGGAGAATGAACATAAAGATGAGTGTCCGCAATGTCATACACCGAGGTATAAAGAAAGAATCGCACCTACAAATGATTCTTCTACACGCAAGCGAGTACCTAAGAAAAATCTTGCGTTATTTTCTCTGAAAGACAGATTGCAAAGAATGTTTATGTCTTCTATGGTAGCTAAGTGGATGACATGGCATAAGGATGGTCGGACGTTGCAAGAAAATGGGGAGATGCGGCATCCTGCTGATTCTGAGGCATGGACACATTTTGACAATGTCTATCCAGACTTTGTTGTTGAAGCCCGCAATGTCAGACTCGGTTTGGCAAGTGATGGGTTTAATCCATTTGCAAACATGAGTAGCAGGTATAGTACATGGCCTGTGGTGATAGTTGTCTACAACTTACCGCCGTGGATGTGTATGAAGCAAACATATACCATGATGTCTTACTCATTCCTGGTCCTAAAGAGCCCGGAAATGACATTGATGTATACTTACAACCATTGATAGATGAGTTGAAGGATTTATGGTATAATGGTGTGCAAACATATGATGCAGCAAAAAAATAGAACTTCACCTGCGAGCTACTCTCCTCTGGACCCTCAATGACTTCCCTGCATATGCTAATTTGTCAGGGTGGAGCACTAAAGGAACATATGCGTGTCCGACATGTAACTACAGTACACATTCAAGAAGACTTAAAAATTGTCAAAAATTTTGTTATCTTGGGCACCGTCGATTTTTGCCAGACATCACAGATGGAAGAAACACACATATAAGGATAGATTGATGGCAGAGTCGAATTTGAGAAAAATCCAAAAAATTTGAATGGTCGTGAAGTGTGGGAGCAACAACAACAGAGGGTGCCTATTACTAGGTTTGGGAGATTTTTAAGAAAGACATTGATAAACTGAAGGATGGAAAAAAACAAAGTATTTTTTTAGAGAGTTACCATACTGGCAAAATCTGCTTCTCCGTCATAATTTAGATGTGATGCATATTGAAAAAAAAGTTGTGACAATCTTTGGGTACTTTTAAATCTACTTGGGTCTGGTTACAGTAAGGACACAGTTAAGGCATGGATGGACTTAGAAGATTGGGGGATACGTCCGCAACTGCATGTGCCGACAGATCAAGGAGGAAAACCACCTGCAGCGATTTTTTCATGAACAGAACACAAAGGTTACAGATTTGGACTTTCTAAGGAACATTAAAGTCCTCGATGGGTATTCATCTAATTTATCAAAGTGTGTGGACTTTACAAGTGGAAAGCTCACAGGGTTGAAGAGTCACGACTCTCATATTTATATGCAAGTGTTGCTGCCTTTAGCACTTCGCAACATTGTTCATGCAGATGTGACTGACCCAATCACAGAGTTGAGTATGTACTTTAAAGATATATGTTCTAAAGTTTTGAGGCCTGAACATTTGCTGAAGTTAGAAGCTGATATAGCAGTAACACTATGCAAGTTAGAACAATTTTTCCGCCATCATTTTTCACTATCATGATTCATTTGATATCACATTTGGCTTATGAAGCTAGAATTGCTGGTCCTATTCAATACCGGTGGATGTATCCTATAGAACGATACTTGAAGAAGTTGAAAGATTATGTGCGCAATAAAGCACGACCGGAAGGTTCAATTGTGGAAGGCTATCTTCTTGAGGAGACTATTTCGTTATGTTCTATGTACTTGCCCAATATAGTCACTAAGTTTAATGTACAGAAAGAAATTGGGATGGCGCTCCTAGTCGCAGTGACGATGGTGATTTCTTGTCAATCTTTAATCCCCCAGGGCGTTTTTTGAAGGGTAAAGTTGAGAATCGTGTGTTATCTGAGACAGAAGTGCAGTTGGCACACACGTATATTTTGAAACAGATAGAGGAGATTGATCCTGTCTTGGCTGAACATAAACGAAGGCTAGAAACTTGTAGAGGAATCGAGAAAGATTTCAGAAAATGGTTTAAAGTTATGTCCAAGAATTAAAAGATGCAAATGATTCTCGATGCACTCAAGATATCCAAATTTTGTCACAAACACCATCAAGAATTACTTATTCACATTCAGGCTATATTGTAAATGGATTTAGGTTCCGTACAAGAACTGCAGATTATACAAAGCAGACTCAACTATGTGGTGTTGTTGTGATTGCAGATCTTAATAATAAATGTGATGGCTATTATGGACATCTTAAGGATGTTGTGGAAATATGTTTTGACCATAACAGACGTGGTATATTGTTGAATGTGACTGGTGGGATGTTTCGTGAAGGCAGGGGATTCCAAGTTGACAAATATGGTATCATCAGTCTCAACATCAATCAAAAATTGGAGACAAATGAGTCATTTGCACTTGCCCAACAAGTAGAGCAGGTTTTATGTAGATGATAATAGAAGAACATGATGGATCATTCCGTAAGAGCACAGCCTCGAGACTATTATAACATGGCAGAACAGGAAGAAGTGCCTGAGGATGAAAATGTTGAAGCTTATCAAGAAAATTTGGTTGATGTTCCTATCAATGGAGAAATATTTGATGTTGATGTAACTGAAGGAATTAATGTGAGAGTGGTGAATATATGGAGATTTAAGTGGAGTTGTAATTATGTTATGTTTTTCTATTATAGAATGTGAATCTTTAATGTTTATAGTAACTCTGGTCATAGTAATATATGTTATATTGTAGAATGTGAATGTGTTTATGCATTTAATTCATTTTACAGGATGTAAATGTCTCTTTTTTGCATTATATATCTTTATTTTTCAAGATGTGAATGTATGAAATTTTTTTCCACAGGTTGTGTACACATGTGGATATGCTCCTAATATAGGGGAGATGCCGTCAAATTTTTTTGTAAATTATATACGCTACTTATTAATATCAATATTTTCAGATATGAGTTTGCGCAGTGGATCTCGTGTTCGGAGAGCACGGACTGTGGATGACGTGCCAACTCATTCACCTGAAGACTCTGTTGCAGGTCATCCTTCTCAAGCCGTAGTTCCTACCACTCAGGGGGCGTCTTCTGCTGCATCTATATCTTCTTCTGTAGCAGGTATATTTTTACATTCAATAGCATTACAATTTATATTTACTTTAGTTTCATAAAATCTAATCATTTTTTTTATGTATATGTTTTTACATAGAGACACCATTGTGGGGCCGAGGGAGTGGTCGTCGGGGTCCCTCTAGAGGTGCCACAGAGAGGAGGCTAGAGCCTGGACAGAAATGGAATGTAAGAATCATTGGTGGATACGGGGTAGGCGAGCAAGGGACAAATTTTGTAACTCGTATGGGCATTATCATCAGACTGCATTGCAAAATATGGCAGAAAAAATTTTCAAAACTGCCTGAAGAGACAAAGAATGGAATATTTCGAGATCTCGAGGTAAATAGATTAACAATTAAAGTGAATATTGTGTATTTGTGAGATATGCTAATTACATTGGTAATATATGTGTAGATGTGGTTTTGTTGGGATCGAACTCCTCAGACAGATAAGGAGATGTTACAACACATGACAAGCATGCACAAAGGCTGGCGTGGGATGTTAAAGTCGAAAGTAAGTATTTTTTTAAGAGTATTTATTTGTTTTTTATGTTGCTAATGAGTATTATGAGTATTTTGTTAACTTTGTAATTGTATTTGTAGCATTATAAGGGCAAGACCTTTGAGGATGCTGTTGCATCTGTTCCATCTGGTGTTGATCCATCTGATTGGCGGACAATGTGTCAAAATGGAATTCAGGGAGGAGCAAGTAAAATAATATGATTTAATTACATATGTACTTATGATTTTTCATTGCAGATTTTATCAAATATTCAAATATATGAATTGTCTACTTCTTTACAGGATATTGCCGAGCGTAACAAGCAGAATCGTACGCATCAAAATATGACGTATCGGCGGGGGCGTACCAGTATTTATCAATTAAAAGATGATTTTGTAAGTTTTTATTTTATTGAATGTAATTTAATAATCTCTATTGATTTTTTTTCCGTACTTGATGATTATATAATTAATTTTTACAGGTGAAGACTCACCAGCGTGAGCCCGATCGCATGGAGGTTTTTAAGATGGGGGGGAGATGTAAAGAGCTCCCTGACGGTACCAGCGGTGGGTTGATGACAAAAGCAGAGATCGTTTTGTAAGTGTATCGGTCTTAGATAAATTATTTTTAATAAATTAGTTTATAATTTCTCATTTTGTAATGAAATATATTTTAATTGTAGGAGAAGATGACACAGATGACGACTCTTCCCTCCAGAGTGATGATGCCGCTCCTGTTCTAGCCGAGGATGCCTTCATAGCTGTCGTGGGACGAGACAGGCCTGGCCGTGTTCATTGTGCGGGTAAGGCTGAGACGCTCCGCACTTGGTATGGGAGGGGAGAGGGATCGAGCTCCTCAGGCGGCTACCACACTCAGGTGCAGCAGTTGCAGCAGCAGTTGCAGGATCAAAACAAAAAAGTGGAGGAGTTGTGTGCAGAGAGGAGCAGGGATCGCCAGGAGTTACAGGACTTGTGTGCAGAGAGGAGCAGGGATCGCCAGGAGTTATAGGACTTATGTGCAGAGAGGAGCAGGGATCGCCAGGAGTTACAAGACTTGCGCAGTCAGATATCAGAGATGCGAGCCATCATGCAGCAATATGCTGCTCCGCCATCACATCCGTCTCGTGCTAGGCGTGAGCTTGAGTGTGAGGAGAGTGACGAGTCTGCTGATGATTATGATGATGATGATGATTAGATTATTATAGTGGATGAGATATTGTATTTCTTGAATATGTTTATGATGTGTTTTTAGATAATTTGTGTGTATGGTATTAATAATGTATGTTATGATGTGTTTTTAAATAATTTGTGTGTGCATGGTAGTATGATTTATGTACATGAATGTTTTATTCTATACTAACAGGGAAAAACAATAAAAATAAATTAAAAATTAAAAAAAATGAAAAGTGTAGACGGCTTAAGCCGTCTACAAAACTTTATTTGCATGTTTTATTAACCGTCTACATACGTTTATGTAGACGGCTTAACAACCGTCTTATAAACTTATGTAGACGGTTGTTAAGCCGTCTATATGAACATTTATGAACGGCTTAAAAACGTCTATATAAATATTTATAGACGGCTTAACAACCGTCTACTTACATTTTTGTAGACGGTAAATAGACCGTCTACTTAAAATCTTCGTAGACGGCTGAAGCCGTCTACAAACAGAACATTAGTAGACGGCTTAAAACCGTCTACGTATGAAGTAGACGGACTTTCGTTGACGGCTTGTTAGACGGTTGCGTAGCCGTCTAGAAAACATTTATAGACGGCTGTTAGAGTTTCGTAGACGGTTTTCAGCCGTCTACATATCCTTCACTTCCTGTAGTGTAGGTTCATGAAATGAGAGGGTTTTGCAACTATGAGGTGTCCGACAGCAGATAAAGTCGTGTTAGCTGCTTATCAGTTGAGAGGTTTTGCATTGGAATGGTGGCGACTGAAGATGCAGACCACCTTTGCAGGCAGGACAGAAGAGGCTATTACTTGGTCGGAATTTCTCGATGTATTTAATGATACATTCTTTCCGATTCAAGTACAGCAAGTGAAAAGAGAGCAGTTTTGGACTCTCCAGCAAGGTAACTCTTCAGTTCTAGAGTACCAGATGAGGTTTATGGCGCTCAGCCGATATGCACCTTATGTGTTTCAGATAATACATGATGGTTGAGTATTTTATTAGAGGTTTGAGAGTGGAATTGCAGGATGCAATAGTGCCTCTCATGTGTAAGACAGTGGAAGAAGCAGCCCAAAGAGCAGCTACATTGGAGAGGTCTATTCGGACTCGTCAGGTGGGCGAGTCAGGTTCAGGTAGTTTTCGGCTACCGCAGCAGTCAGTGGTGCAAGTAAGGGTAAAGCACCAGTAGGACCTTCTTCATCAGGGTTTGGTAAATGGGGTCAGAAATTAAAGCAAGCATTTAAAGGCAAAGGAAGAGGATGGGGAGGTCATCAGCAGTTCAGCAGGGCGAGGTAGGCCTGAGGTGGAGGAGTCGCAGCAGAGTACTGCCAGGCAGCCTGTTACTCCACCAGGATATCGATGTTATAATTGTAATCAGCGGGGAATTTGATCCGCAATTCTCCCTATCCTAGAGAGTATGGATATGGAAGAGGTGTGCAGCAGCAGCAGCCTCAGCAGAGTTTCAGTAGCCACAGTCAGGTCGTGGCAGAGGAGCACCGCAGCAGCGGGGAAGAGGCCGGGTTATGGCTATCACCGAGCCCAGGCGGAGGCATCGAATATGATAGAAGGTACTTTACCTCTTTATGAATATTCAGCAAGAGTTTATTTGATTCATGTGCCTCTCATTCTTTTATTCCGAAGAATTTCTGGATTGTATAGCTCATCCTTTAGAAGAAAAGTCTTGTGAGTTGGTAGTGGAGGTTCCTTCAGGTGAGTTTTTGCTCACTTCGAGTTATGTAGATGAAGCTCCTGTTATGATTGAAGGGAACCAGATGCCGGGTCGGTTGTATGCCCTGCAGTTGTCAGATTATGATATTATTTTGGGTATGGACTGGCTTGAGATGTATGGAGCAATGTTAGATTGCAGAAAGAAAATGATCAGATTTTGTCATCCTAATGGTGCAGTATTTGAATATCAAGGTATGCCTTTTTATACCTCTAAGTTTCTAATTTCTGCAATTAAAGCTAGAAAGTTGATAAATGCTGGATGTGTGGCTTATTTAGCCTGTGAGTTTGGTAGAAGCTAGTCAGTCAGTGGAAGCAGTTCCCGTGGTTAGGGAATTTGCTGACATTTTTCCTGAGAATTTGCCTGGTTTAGCTCACATAGAGAGGTGGACTTTACCATTGAGTTGCTGCCAGGTACCATGCCGATTTTAAAGCTCCATATCGGATGGCACCAGCAGAACTTAAGGAATTGAAAAAGCACTTAGAAGAGTTGTTGCAGAAAGGGTTTATTAGACCGAGTCATTCCCCGTGGGGAGCACCAGTGTTATTTGTGAAAAAGAAAGATGGAAGTTTTCGGATGTGTATTGATTATAGAAAGTTGAATGATGTGACCATCAAGAATAAGTACCCGTTGCCGAGAATAGATGATATGTTTGATCAGTTGCAATCAGCAAAGGTATTTTCTAAAATTGATTTGAGGTCTGGGTACCATCAGCTGAGAATTAAAGAGGATGATATAGATAAGACAGCTTTCAGAACCAGATATGGTCACTTTGAGTTTGTAGTTATGTCATTTGGGTTGGCTAATGCTCCTGCAGGTTTTATGGATCTGATGAATAGAATTTTTCATCCATATTTAGACCAATTCATTGTGGTCTTTATCGATGATATTCTGATTTATTCAGCATCTGAAGAGGAGCATGCAACTCATTTAAGGTTTACCCTGCAGTTGTTAAGGGATAACCAGTTGTTTGCCAAATTCAATAGTGTGAATTTTGGCTGAAAGAAATTCAGTTTCTGGGTCATGTTATCTCAGCTAAAGGAGTAGCAGTGGACCCAAGTAAAGTGGAAGCAGTGATGAGATGAGAAGTGCCTAAGACAATAACCGAGATTAGAAGTTTTCTGGGTTTGGCAGGTTATTATAGGCGCTTTATTCAAGATTTTTCTAAGATTGCAACACCTATGACTAAGTTGACCAGGAAAGGTGTGCCATTTGTGTGGTCCGGTGAATGTCAGAAAAGTTTTATGGAATTGAAGAAGAGACTTACATCAGCACCTATATTGACATTACCGGCAGGAAGTGGTGGTTTTGTGTTGTATACTGATGCTTCAAGGAGAGTCTTGGGTGCAGTGCTTATGCAACATGGCAAAGTGATAGCTTATGCGTCCAGGCAATTGAAGCCGACAGAAGAGAATTACCCCACTCATGATTTGGAATTGGCAGCAGTTGTGTTTGCCTTGAAAATGTGGAGGCATTATCTGTATGGCGAGAGATTTGAGATCTTTACAGATCATAAAAGTTGAAGTATATCTTCTCGCAGAAAGATTGAACCTTCGTCAGCGCAGATGGATTGAATATTTAAAAGATTATGATTTCAGTTTGGCTTACCATCCGGTAAGGCCAATGTTGTAGCTGATGCCTTGAGCAGAAAGGCATATGTAAGTTTGATGATGATTAAGAGTGGAAGTTGTATGAAGAGGTAGTGGAGAACTCCTTATATGTGCCCAGTAGTCAGCGTCGGGCAGTACTAGCCGCTAGTGCTGTAGAGCCGTCTTTGTATTGGCAGATTATTGAAGCTCAGAAAGCAGATGTAAATTTAGCTGAAATTGTGAAAATGGAAGGAGTTACCATTGATGATAATTGTGTGGTTAGGCTCAGGGCAGGTTTTTTTATTCCAGCAGAGAGAGAGGTGAAGCAGCGAGTGTTGGAAGAGGCTCATAAATCTAGGTACACTATTCCATCCAGGTAGTACTAAAATGTACCATGATTTGAGAAAGTATTTCTGGTGGCCTCTATGAAAAGGAAATAGCAAGTTTGTTGCAAGATGTGCTATCTGTCAGCAGATTAAAGCAGAGCATCAGAAGCCTGGAGGTTGTTGCAACCATTGCCCATTCCACAGTGGAAGTGGGATGATATTGCTATGGACTTTGTGGCAGGTTTACCAAGATCAAGTTCTGGACATAATGGAATATGGGTATTTGTTGACAGATTAACCAATGTGTGTAGATTAGTGGCAGTAAGTATGTCTTGGACAGTGGACAGATTAGCAAATATTTATGTTGAAAAGATTGTTCCACTGCATGGTATTCCGAAGACTATAGTGTCTGATAGAGATCCAAGATTTACTTCTGGTTTTGGAGAAGTTTGCAAAGAGTAATTGGCACTGAGCTGAGATATAGTTCCGCTTATCATCCCCAACAGATGGTCAGACAGAGAGGACTATCCAGACGATTGAAGATATGTTGCGAGCTTGTTGTTTAGTTTGGGGAGGCAGCTGGGAGCATCATTTGGGATGGTTGAGTTTGCCTATAATAATAGTTATCATACCAGTCTTGGGATGGCACCGTATGAAGCTTTATATGGAAGGCCATGTAGAACCCCATTGACTGGCATGAAGTGGGAGAAAGGCAGTTAGTGGGTCCTGAATTGATTCAGCAAACCACTGAAGTAGTGAAGCTTATTAAAGAAAAATTGCAGGCAGCTCAAAGCACGCAAAAGAGTTATGCAGACATCCGGAGGAGACCACTTCAGTTTGAGGTGGGAGACTTGGTTTTCTTGAGAGTTTCCCCGAGTAAAGGTATTAGAGGTTTGGCAAGACTGGAAAGTTGAGTCCAAGGTATGTAGGACCTTTCCGAGTAATTGAGAAATTGGGGAAACAGCTTATAGGCTGGATTTGCCAGCGATTTTTGCGGATGTTCATGATATATTTCATGTTTCTATGTTGAGAAAGTGTATTGAAGATCCAGCTCAAATAATCAGATATCAGGGTGGTGACCTGAGGCCGGATATGACTATGCTAGAAACCCGGTTCAGATCACAGATCGAAAGATAAAGAAGCTGAGAAATAAAAAAAATTGAGGTAGTTAAAGTAAGATGGAGAATAGGTTGGGTGGTGAGGATACCTGGAGATTAGCCGAGGAAATGGCTAAAGGGTATCCCTATCTGTTTGAATAAGCTTTATATTTCTTTTTAGATGATAGTGCTTGTAAAGATGTATATGTATAAGTTGTTTAACTTTGAGTTGTGTTATGAATTTCGAGGTCGAAATTTTCTTTTTAGATGATAGTAATGTAACGTCGCGTGCTTTTTCGGATCCATACGGATCAGGTGTGTTGTGGTTGTGGCGGCCGTTGTGAGGCCAAGTGAGTTGGTTGTGTGGATGCGTGGTTTGTTCAGGTGAAGTGCAGGTTTGGTCCTGAAATGAATAGGACCTGCTGCAGTTGAGTTGGAGTTGGCGTCCAGGGGTGGTCGCTGACTTGTTGGCGTCCAGATAGGTGCCGTTGACAGCATGAACTGGCGGCACAAGATGTGGAGAGTGTTTTATGGTGGCGGTTGCCATTGGCGGCAAAGGGAGGGTGACGCCACCTGAGAATTCTGCAGGTATAGGGTCACCCCGAGCAGAGTTCTCTCACCTTTTCTCTTTCCCTCTTGCCCCAACTTCATGCCCCCGTGTCCCTAAAGCTTCAACAGGTATAGAAGGGTGGTTGGAGGATGTGGGACGTTGGCGTTACCGAATTGCGTAGGAAACGCCGTGGCATGGTGCAATTCCCGTGGGAGCTCGCAGAGGGTTTGGTGTGAACCGGGAGATTGCGGGAGGTTTTAGCGTGTTCTGAGTAGGGGACGAACCTGTTAGCTCGTAGAAACATTAAAACACGACGTAACCACCTGAATCAGCATTGTTTAATGTATTTTCGGATTAAGTTGCACTATGCGGGGATAATGGGTGGTTTGATGATTTTAAGTAGTATAGCATGCATGTTGTTTTAGTTTAATTATAGTGCATAGAAGTTAGAGGAATTGTTTTCTCCTATTTCCTCGATGGTTTCGGGATCAGGAATGTATGTGGGATCGGTTAGGGTTTCTGCAGGGAAAGAGGCTGAAGAACTTGGCGTCAACATCGCTTGTCGCCAAGCTCATCAGCCAGGATATAGACGGCCAGAACCCTTGTCGTCTACTTCCTGTAAGCGGCAGTCGATGTGGCCGCCTACTTGTATATAAGCAGAAATGATTATTTAAGATATTTGTCGATAATTAAGGTGCGTTGGCACCTGTGGTGCACTGAGTGCACACTGTTTTTGTCTTTAGCATATGGAGTATGCAGTGACTACTTACTTTCGTGGCTGCGTGTTGTTTACGCGAGTCCAGTTGGGTTCACGTGTAGTGGACCATTGTTACTTGAGGTTTACGTGGTTTCACGTGGTTTGTGTGTGACGTGCACGTAGTTTTGTGTACGTGGCGAGTAGTACGACGCCTACCGTGGTTACCTCTCCAGTTGGGTGCCCCAGGTTCTTTGTGAGCCAGGCTGTTAGCTCGGGGCTTCGTCCCGGTACTTGTGTTGTACCGTCGAGTCTGTGTCGTCTGACCTGGACACCCTCACTCCTGTGTTTGAGTTGTACGTCCGGCTGAGGGAAAGACGACAGTGGACAGTGACACTTGTGTTTATCTTTAGTCACTTGTAGCGCGCTCGTAGTTGGGGGTACGGACACCAGTAGTCGACACTGGTCCCCCTAGTCCTTTTCCAGTGCCTCACTCTAGAGAGCTCGGGCCAGGGTCTCTTGAGGTGTCAGGCATGGGCCTGCGAACGTGTGGTTCGCAGGTGGTGGTGTTTGGTTGGTCTCCACAGTTGCTTGACCTTTTCACGTGGAGCGGCAGCTGGACCTTTCGTTCGTGGCTGCGAGACTGAGAGGTAGACCTGTGTTAGCTTGTCCGAGTCAGTTCTGGTGTCGCGAACCAGTTCACGTGGCTCGTGTTTGGCTGTCTCTACTTTAGCTTGTACACATGTACTGGTTTGCCGTTTAATTATTAAAGTTGTTTCTCGTAGTCGGCAGACGGTGAGTACTTTTACAGCTTAATATCCTGTTTAGCTGTTCTATATATTGTTGGTATTGTTTACTGCTTTCGTACCTGTGGTTTTGGTTTGCTCGGTGTTGGGGGAGTCCCTACTGAGCCAGTGACTAGCGAGGCTCACCCCTACCCCCACAGGTGAGAGAGAGGAGGACGTTTCATGACCGTCGTCCAGTTCGGAGCCGCGTCGTAGCGGTGCAGGGTCGGTACTCCAGCTGTGTAGTAGCAGCTCCAGCAGTGTAGTGTAGATAGTTGTTTATTTTCTTCAGTTGTACCTCGATGTATGCCCCAGGCTCTTGTACTTTCTTTCAGTTTTGTGGAAATTTGGCTATGTAACTTGTGAATTATATATATAAAATGGTGTGTTCCTTGTGTTTACACGGACTGTGGTTTGGTTTCTCTTGCGAGACTTCGACCCGTTCGCGCGAGACGGACTCGGATCAAGTACGTTATCGGTTTAACGGACTTGGCCGAGACATTCCGCCACAAGAAGCGCTGGATAACAGAGGCGAGGGTGGTGCTCGAAATGGAGACCTTTGAACTGGGAGCTCCTCCATGACCATGGAGGGTGGGAGATTGGAAAAGGGGAGGAGTTGGAGTGAAACGCCCCTTTCCTTCCAATTTAATTTTTAAATTTTTAAAATTATGACACTTCTGCCAAACAAGTAATACCAATTTTCTTAATTTTAAAATTTTAGTCAAAAATTGATACAACATAATTTTTTAGGTAGAAATAGCATTTCAAAAAAATACTCCCAAACACCTTATTAAGTTAAAAAAAAATAGATTAGAGAGAGAAAGCAAGAAAATGAGTAGGGTTTTGGGCGTTCTAGAGAAAATACTCTGATATTTTAATTAAAAAAATAGTAAAATAAAATAGTAGAACTTAACATTCCACTTTAAACATTTAAGAGTTTGATAGTGTTCCTCACAAAGTGTTGCGGCTTTCGGCCCACCTGTGCCTTCTCTAAGTTTGACCATTGACTTTGACAATCCAAACACTTCTTTTACGTAGTATTAGCATCAAATATAAAAAATTAATGACCTTGGCCACTGGCCGGTGAGTCTTGGTCAGCATTTAAAGATTTTGAGTTCAAATATCATTTTTTATATATCCATGAATTTATAAGATTAACATTCTCCGTAAAAAGACAAACATTTTAAATTTTATCCTCGGATTTTTTTGGATAAGTCTCTCCAAATCAGTAAATAAAGTGAAAAATAAAATAAAAAAGAATTAAAGGTTTCGAGCCCACCGGCAGACAGGTGGTGGCCCGGCCTTTAAAGAGGAGCCTTCCAACACGAACACCAAACCTTCGTCGCTGCTCTGGCCCGCAGCGCAGCGTGGGCAGGGAGCTGGTTGCTGCCTCCGGGGACGACGTCGACGTTGATGCCGCCATGTGCCGGTGTCTGGTGCCTGCAGCTCGCGCACACCGAGTCCGACGAGCCATGCACGCCGCCGCATGCGGCCCTGCGCGTGGGGGGGAGGCGTGGTGCTGTAGCTGTGCCCGTGAGCGTGCTGCTAGCTGCCGGGTGGGTAGGGGTTGCTGCGCGCGTGGAACATTGCCGCAGCTGCGTGTTGCTGTCGCCTGCGCTCGAGTCGGCCGCGGGGTCTCTTCCTCGGATGGGATTGGGATCGGTGGCACGTTGTGCCGTAGCAACTGATGTTGTTGTTGTTGTTGCAGCACTAATCTGCTGCTCTTCTGTATGGAGAACGATCGATGGCGCTGTCTCGATGCGCCTCGCCTTGTCGTTGTTGTCGCCGGTGCTGCTAGCTGCACTCGTGCCGTGCGCAGCTTGGTGTCCTTGTTGTTCCCCAGTTCTCTCGTACGTGCACCCCACGAGCTCCTTGTTGCTGTGTGGAAGTCATGCTGCGGGCGGCGATGTTTCCATGGCACGCTCGGCCTGCCTTGTCTAGTTGTCTTACTTGAACATTTGGTATAAACATAACTGTCAAGGCGCCCCCCCCCCCACCCTCCAGGCGAAGGCACCTAATCGAGGGTAGAAAAGGGTTTAGGGTCCTCTCATGGTGACCCAAAAAGAAAAGAGAAATGCTATGCTCTCGGCACTGTCGGGAGCATAGCTGAGCTGGGGGGCCGCGTCCCATAGACGGACCTAGAAAAATTTTCAGTGGGGTCACTCCCTTTAGAAAAATTTCCAACCAAATTATTTTAATAGAAATTTTTAGACTCATCATTAGGGTTCTAAAATTTCAATGGGGTCACGTGACCCCACTGATCCTATTCTAGATCCGTCGATGTGCGCCCCCTACACGCGCACCGCGTGGAAGACGAGCCCCCCGCATTAAATATTTTATTTTATTTTTCATTTTTTGTGCATCATTTGTGTGCACAAATGATGTATTTATGTGCACAAATATATCATTATGTACATAAATTGTAAAAAAAAAATAACATTAATACTGGAGGGGCCCGCCCCTCCACGCGGTGTGCGTGTGGAGGGGCGCGGCCCCTCCAACTCAGCTAGGCTTCCGGCACTGCCAGGAGCCTAGCATTACTCAAAAGAAAAATACTTAATACACACTAGTGATCTCTAATTTAGGCACATCCACCAGGGATGTGTCATTTATCTTTTGAAATTAAAAAAAATGAGATGGGGGAGATATTATAATCCTCAAAGGATAAATGGCACACTCCTAACTGATGTGTCATATTTAGTGCACACTTTAATGTACACTAAGTCTCGACCTAAAAAGACGCCCCAAGATTTATCTAACATTCTAGATGGACGAGTAATTGGGCCGTGTAGACTTTATGACGGTATAGTCATGGTTGGCCACATGTGGTTGCGAGGTTGAGTTGGGCTCGTGCTAGTAATACGGTTAAATTATTATTTTAATATTATTTTTATTATATAATATTTTTGATATATTTTTTAATTACTATTTAATATATATATATAATCAAATAAATCGTATGGATCGAAAAATATCGACACGGTACGCTTTGATCCGTATCTTGTCATGAAAAAATCGGTATAGCCAAATCTCCCAATCTAGCCAACCTTGGGTATAGCTAGGTCTGGCCGATCCACTTGTGTGTACTACCTGCTGCATATTGAAGAATTTAGGATCTAAAGTTCTATACATCTCATCATTGTTCACAATCATTAGAGCAATTATAAATATTAAAAAATCTATATTTTCAAGGAACTTCTAAATTTATTGTGCTTTAATCTTTTTTAGTGAATATTATGTTGTAATTTTAGTTATAATGTCATGTTAACATTTTTATTGCATAATTATATTTTGATTATTGATATCTTTAGATACTTAAATTCTATCTAAGAGGAAGATTTCACATTGAGCACCACCTTAGACGCCTACATGTCACTTAGATGGGTGATTAGGTGATTAAGAACCACTACAAGAAAAAAAAACTATTTAGCGACGGACAAGTTTTGTCGCTATTCTGTCGCTATTCCGTCGCTAGAGAGCCTAGCGACGGAATAGCGACAGACTAGCGACAGAATCAGGTACGCTAAATTAGCGACGGACTGACTCCAGTCGCTACGCCGTCGCTAATGGCGACGACTTAGCGACCGAAAATTGTCGTCGCAAAATCTGTCGCTAATTTAGGCGACTTTAATTTTCGCGACAACAAATTTCCCGTCGCTAATCCGTCGCTAAATGAGCAACAAATTAGCGGCCACCCCGCCCCACCCTCGATGCCAAGACGGTTTATCAAAATCTGTCGCTAAAACAGCGACGGATTTTATTTATCCGACACTATTTCGTCGCTAAATAAATAAAAATATTATAATGACATATATATATATATTTTACACTTGTATGCATTTTCATATAACAATTAACTAGAAAATGAAAATCACAATCACCATTCAAACATAACAAAATCACATAAGTAATTAAATAAAATTTAAACATTTCACACTAATTCAAATATCTTCTAAATATTTACCAACAAGTCACAAAATTGTTTACATAGATAATGAAGAAAATAACATTGAAAAAGTCAAATGATGAGACTCCAATCGTTTGTAAGATGAGTCTCTAAGTCGTAACCATCTACATCGCTGCTAGCCTATTCTCCAACGACCTGCACGCAAAAAATAATTATTAGACATGTATAAATATGAAGAAAAAATAAGAGATTATTTCACAATAACAAACTATAAACTTAAACCTAAATACTCTTGCCAAATTCTAACTGAGAGTGATTTGGACTCTATCAACTCCCACATATCAAGTTTCACTTTCCACATGTTGAAATTGTCTACACTATGAAATAGAAGTAAAACCTAATACATTATGTACTCACCTGGCCGAAGCCTGCAGTAGATGGAGGTGGAGTTGGATGTGGAAATGCCACCCTCATCGCATGAAAAGCTGGGACAACTGTCCGATCAAACCAACTGTCTAACTGTCTGATAAGTGCACTACAGTAGTGGTCAGGGAGCTCAGTAGGCTGCTGTGGTGGTGGTGGCGACTGTGTATAGTTGTAGGATGCCGCCGAGCACCCTGACTCCATAGTAGAGTTGATGACTCCACCAACATCCATCCCAGTACTAAAAAAATTCAAATTGTTAGATGCATTAGTTTAAAATGTTACGTTATGCCAAATAATAAGAAAAAAAAGCAACAATAAAATGAAGTTGCCTCTTTCATAGTGTTATGCCAAATAATCCAACTCAAGTACGACATTTCTTGCCCGGAAAGGAAAAGAACTATTTTTACATCATCATTTGCCCCAGCGGCCATATTTATGAAGGATTCTTCCTTTGTCCTGAGAATGAACAACACGACGTTGAGCAGAAGTTATTTAACTGAACACAAAGATACAACAAAGAAATATGAAAGATACAGTGTTTCAGGGTCAGTGCATCATCAGAACCACATCATGAGAGGGTTTTCCACTTCTTTGGGAAGTGAGATCCAGCATAAGTCCTCCCAATTAGGAATCAATTATCCAGATTCTACTCACCGTTTCAAGTTAATTTCCACAACCATCTCATCATCTTTTTAAATGCAAGTTTTAGAGAAGTAAACAACTTTGGACCTTAACTTGAAGTAGAGGGTCCAAGAATGTAGTCAAACTACTATCTGTTTTCGGACTTCTGAGCCAGTGAGCTTCTTCAGCAAACAACGACAAACAGGAAAGAAGGGTTTACCACTAATACTCTAAGATCATGTTTGGTATCGGGATAGATCGGGAATAGAGTGAGGATAGCCTCAAAATTTCAGTTTATCCTCGATCTATCTTAATACCAAACGGGCAAAGTGCAGGTACTTTGATTCACCAGCATTTCTTAAGATTGTCATGAGGAACATGGGTAGATGGCTATTCCAGAATTAAGTGCCACCAGATAAACAGAAAGGAGTTCGTGAACATGTAAAAGAAAAAGTTCACACATAATAATAGCACATACAAACGAAAGGCTATGCCACAAAATGAGGAGACTTGACTGTAGTATATACCTGTGGTTTTGAGTATCTATCATTTCTAGCTTTCCATTTGGCATGTCATCTTTGACCTTCGCCAATGGTGAAAAGAACTGAGAAAACAATAATGACGTCATTGGTGAAACTTCACATAGACATATGCACTAAATGCCCAAGAGTGTGGTAGTTACCTGGTGCATTGAAATAAACACAATGGATATTCCCAACATAAAGTTTACTGTCAAAGTGTGACCAAATAATGCAGCAGAAGCTATGCCAGTGAAAATTGTAGCCACAGTGGATGAATATTTCTTCAGAATTGTGTCTGAAATCACATAAAAGTCTTCATCAAGATAACCAGTTGAGACACAAAATATAAACTTTATGAAAAAGATGCCTGCAACAGCATGCGATATTGATAAATGAAGTAATAACAGAACAAATTCATTGCACGCTAAGATGTTCACCTGCATATTTAAAGAAAAAAGAAGAAAGGATGCCTTGGGCTGCATTGTTGCATATTAAAAGCATTGTAGCCTTTGAATGGCCTGAAGAATGTCAAAGCTACTGGGACCTGGGAAAACCCAATATCGAAGATGTAAGCAACTGACTACAGAATCATAGCATGGTTTAAAAAATACTTCAAAGAGCAGTCCAAATGCTTTCTATAGCAAAGCATCCAAGTACAACTTGACAGTTGCAACACCATCTCCGTGGGGGTTGTTCAAACAGAGGACCCGACAAGGCAAACCAAGCATTTCTAAACAGTAGAAAGAGAATCAAACCAAAATATTTTATTTTTTATTTTTTGGTAAAACTGTCATGCTTATTATTAAAATTTCTGTCCAAAAAGATTTTCTCAGGCTCACATGTTCCAGGTCAATTATGCCTCCAGATACAGATATCAATAAGAGGATAGCAGCTTACATTGTTGAAAATAAAGAAAACTGGAAATTTTCATAGACTGAGATATAAACATTTCCAGGCATTTCAGTCTGCTAAGAAGAGAGATATCCGTGGAGCATTACATGCAGAACCACTACAGAGAGGCCTAGAGCAAGTTGCACATCTTTTTTTACTACATCAGCAGTTATTTTCTGGAGCTTGTGGGGTTCTCTATGGCTCCAGACCTTCTGTAGTTTACGGTTCTTTATTTGACGAAGAATGTGTTGAGGGTAGTTGTCCTCAACTTTGCCATCTTCAGAGTGGTAGGTTGAGTGGTGCCTGTTTTGGGTTGAGGAACCTCTCTTGACCCTTTTGATTGCACTTCCTCTACTTGTTCTTTAATAAAACTAGTTGTACAATCCATCTTTACCTTTTTTGGACAAAGCACACCCTCCAATGGCCTCTACCTGAGTGGATTTTTTGAGGTCAGCCATTCAGTTCAGATGGTGGGGTGTCCTCTCAGCCGACATGAATGTGAAATTTCATGTTGTAATTGATGTTAGGTAATCCTAGGTCTAACCAACCGACATGAATGTGAAACACAACAGTTTGCTTTTATGTTGGAATGCTGTAAGAAATCAAAGATATGATTTGTGAACTACCGAACTATACCTTGACTTGGTCTCTTTTTGGTATTGTTAAGACATTCTGTAGAGCAGGCCAGCTGAATGTGGTAGGTGGTTGCCATGAATTTTTGGAAATTAAGGAGAATGAACTTATTTTATGGAATTTTGTCCACCCATAGGGATTCTTTTTCATTGTTTATTAGTTGTATAATGGTTACCATATTTTATTTTGATACACTGCTTACATGCTGGATTTCTCTTGTTTTTTCTCTGAGTAAAGTGGATTCCAGAGCTTAGACATTATGCGCCCTCAGTGCCCGTTATCCTTGTGGGAACCAAATTAGGTGCTCTCCTTCTTCCTTAATGTGCAATGTATTCAATTTATAAGGAATGTAATATGAAGTTTTTTGTTTCTTTCATTCACAGAAAGACCAAAGGGTATCTGGCACTGGCAGGTTTCAGGATGCTGCTTGCAATCCTTTCTAAGGTTGTGCCCTAGGGGGGGGGAGGGGGGGAAATGGACATAGAATGATGCCCTGATAGCCGAATAGGTTTACTAGGACATCCTGAATTGGTTCTGCAATCAGTTGGTTTCTACTTTGGAGCTTTGTATTGTGTAGTTTTCTTCCTGTTCCCTTCTGCTGCCTTCTCTGCTTCTTCATAGCCACTTTTTCACCAGTGCCATAGCATAAGCTAGATAACAGAGGCGTGTTACTCGCAGTGGAGTTAAGTTCCAAAGCACTAAGTAGCAAGCATGAATCAAGCAAAAACAAACAGGGCACACTGCTTACAACTTTGACAGAAGAAATGACATAATCTCTTCCAGGTGGACTCAACACGTTAGAAGGTAATCTGATCGTGTAGAAACCATCCTCTTTCAAAAGCCTCTGCACAAATAGAACGGTATCCTTAACCCCTCCACAGAATACAGAATTATGATCAATAGAAGAGACATGAGATCCAAACGCAATAAATATACTCTGAAAGCCTCCTTCTCTGTGTCCGTCAGCGTATTCCTCTTAAATCGAAGCTTGGTGAGCGTCTGTTAGGAATTTAAGAAGAACACGGTTGAAAGACTCACGCAAAGATGAACAACCGAATGACCTCTTTCTTGATATTAGCAACTAGCAAGCTCGGAAGCCACTAACATGGTTCAGAGATAAATTGACAAATTACAAACACTTCGAACAAAAATAGTATCAAACCACTTCCGTTTCCACAAAAATAGTGCCGACTACTATACGAATACCATATCATTCAAAAACTAGGCAAGTAAACAAAGAGACAGGCGTGAAGCAACTAGATCGGGGGCAGACGGAACCTGTCTGCCGTGGCTGGAGGACTTGATCCGAGCAGTGAAGATCCCGGCGGGGGAGAATCCCGAGTCCCCGAGGGCATGCTCGAGAGCGAACTGCACGGATCTCGAATCCGGTGAAGAAGAGACGTCCGCGCCGGGCTTCGTGCGGGGAGGAGGCAATCGGATGGGGTTCAGGTACTCCAGATCGGGGGATCGCGCGCCCTCCAATCCGAACTCCTCGTCGATCTCGTCCATCGGCATCGGAGATGAATGAAGGCTTCTACGGAGGGGGAGGGTGGGGGGGTGGCAGGGTGCAGAGGGAGGAGGAGGCACAAGCGGCGGTGGAGTGAGGGTTGCAAGGGGCAGAGGGAGGGGGGGTCAAATGCCGGCGGAGGTGTCGGGGGAGGGGGGGCACATGTCGGCAAAGGTGTGGGGGAAGGGGGGGTGACGGGGACGGCGACGAGCAGGGGGGTGGGGGCTAGGGGGCGACGGAGAGAGGGAGTGAGACTTACCGATGAGGGGGGCGACCACAACTGGGCACTTGACGAGGGGGCGACGGTGACGGGAGGAGACGACGGGGCACTTGGCGACGGGGCAACGGCGACGAGCGAGGGGTCGATCGGCGATGGGGCAACGGGGGTGGGGGGCTCCAAGGCGAGGGGGCGACAGCGACAAGGGGGCGACGATCGCGGAGGAAGGGGGGAAGAAAAGAAAGAAGGAAATGGAGGGAGAAGGTTTCGAAGGAGGGGGAAAAGGGTTTTTTTCGTTTAGAATATAATAGTTAGCGACGGAATAGAGACAACAAAATTTCTGTCGCTAATCTGTGCTAAATAGCGACAGATATGGCGACGGATATTTGCTGCCGCTAATCCACCACTGAATTTTTATTTAGCGACAGAAATAAGTTTGTCGCTAATTTGTCGCTACTTAGCGACAGATTAGCGACTAATAAATTTCCGTCGCTAAATTCCGTCGCTAAATAAAAATTTTCTTGTAGTGAACCCAAGAACGCCTTCACGCCTTAGCAACTATGGTATAAAGACAGAACTTCTGGGCAATTAAACGACAGTCACAAGTACGGGGGGAGGAACGGAATTGACGAGAGCTCTCAGCCCTTTCTCGGCATCCTACTCTCTCCCTTCCACTCCATCTCTTAGTTGCTTTTGCTTCCCTCAAAAGGTCGATCCCTGACGTGAGCGTCAGAGAGTCGATCTCGAGAACACCACTCTGAGACGAGTCCGGATCCTCTTAATACATGGGAGGATCGGACTCCAACAGTCACTAATGGGATGAGATGGTTTTGGGTGCACTCACCTGTGTTTTACGAAAAAATCCAAATAGAAACGTGAAAACATTTCAGATTTTAGATTTTTTTGTAAAGTTTCCTCAAATGTCTATCATCTCATTGATGACTGTTGGAGTCCGATCCTCCCATGTACTGAGAGGAACCGGACTCTTTGAGACCGACGTAAGCTTGCAAGCTCTTATCAATGTCGGACTAATTAACAACGGCAACATCGTGTTCTCTCTTTCATCAATCATTCGAGATGGATCTTCCCAACCTTTGCACGCTCTCGGACAGGCTTCATCACGAAGATTTACATGCACTGTATAAAATATCTTCTACCCATGGTTATAAGTTCTGCTATTGCTCTTTGGGGAGAAATGTGCGTGGGCTGGACCTTGATGGCTTTGGGCCACGCAAGGAAGCCCAACGTGGGCCCATCACTGAAGGTTGGACGGTGGGAGAGACTGTTAGTTCATTGGGCTTCCGAATCTCTCTATTTACACACCAAGAGGGGAAAAAATGTCCCGAAATATTTCCTTCTTCAGGTATTAAAAGAAAGTATGAATCCTGCAGGGCACATCTTTTCAGTCCTTAAATTTTCTCTTGACTCTTTGAAGTATTTGTTTCATGGGTTGGGCATTACATGGGGTCATCACCCATAACTTATGCCGTGCTCCTGCTGCCTTCTTGCTTGTGGTGCACACAAACTGCGGGACCAGTTACTGTTGATCCGAAGAAGAACTCTTATTTAACTCTTATAAGTTTTGTTTTTTTGTGAAATATTCAAATATTGGTTGCTACAGTTTTTTGGCTGATGTGCTTGATCACATCTACGTATGAAAAACGAAACCTTAACTCACCCTTCTCTTGACAATTCATACGCGTGGTGTGAGCTCTGCTACTGCTGTTTAAATAATTAGGGGCACGCATCACCTTCAGATGCATTGTACTGGTGCTGCTTTGGTTCTACATATGCAGAAGAACTGGGCAAAACGGTATCCATGAAAGATTCACAAGACAAGCATGCATCACCCAAGAATGCCGATTTGTCCTCCCTTGCAGTCATAAAGGGCACTCGCACCCCCTGCTCTCATGGCTGCTCTCCGTCCTACGTACCTTCTTCTGATCAAATTCCTTTCTTAATTTGGCTCCCGGCTGTAAGCTTCACCCCATGCAGCAGCTCTACAGCCTGCAGTTAAGAGTACCCCAACACCATGCCCTCCTCTCCTCCCTCTTCGTCCTCCTCATCGCCTACTCTGTCTCCAACCAGACCCCACGGGAGACCAAGCTCGTCCTCTCTACGTGCATGACTACCTCGGCGGCGCCGTCGACCCCGACGGTCGCAGTCAGCGGCGGGAGGCGCGGCCCGTAGCCGGCCCCCTCGAGTTTGGCTCCCTCACATGGTGATGGACGACCTGGTGACGGAGGGGCCAGAGCTGGAGTCAGCGCCGCTGGGGCGTGCGCCGGCCGGGGTTCTGCTCCAACTCCACCCTCGACGCCAAGGCCTTTTACTCTCTACTTGGCCTTTCTCCCTTGTCTTCACGGCGGGGCCGTACAACTGGAGGAGGTGCACCCTGGGGCCGAACCGTTGTTCCATGCATGCTTCGGGTTAGGGTTGATCCACCTGTGAGAGGGAATCATCATATCTTAGGGAGTATCTCCTTTAATCACACGGAGTTGAAAAAAAAAAGAGAAGATAATTTTTTTAAAGTTGAACAAGTACTTACATAAATTTTATATATTATATATTATGTGTGTAACAAATATTATTTCGCATACACAAGTATAACATAGATCTAAACTAGAAATGCTACGTTGCATGCACACACCTTGTTGCATGTCTACTCTTTTTATCATATTTTTCTTCCTCATCTAATCTCACGACAATGAATACTTTAAGTGACACCAAATTAAATTAACAAGGACTGAGTGGCTTGTGCCAAACATGAAGGTCAGCCTAAAAATTAATAAAATTTAAGTTAAGAGACTATGAAGTAGATACAAACTATAAGACTAATTAAACTTAGGAGAATACAACTCTAAAGTTCATAAAGATGATCGATCCCAAGATAATATACGTTGAACAAAAGTGATCAGAGGACGTCAAAGGTCCAGACAACGGGAGCAACGTTCAACATCATCATCATCCTCCTCATTTTCGTGGTTAAACGTCTCTGACGAGAAGACTCTAGCAACCTCAGATGTGAAAAAAATTTCTAATTTAGAGAGTTTAGAAATTGAACTATTACCTATACCACCACGAAAAGAATGTAGGGCCCAATTAATTACCAAAATTTCTACTAAAACACTATCTTGAACATCTTGATCTATGTGTAGAGATCCGCTCTTGAGTCGACAATTGCTAGAGGAGAGCTTTGAGAGTTAGGAGAACGAATATGTGGGGGGAGGCAGGCTGATATATCCTTCTACCTCTTTATTGGTTAAATGAATTTTCGTCCCTAAAGAAGAGTGAAAATAAAGAGCTAGCGACATAGATATTGTTCAAAAAGAAAATGTTGACTAGAATCATGCTCCTGATTTAATCATCCCATTATAGAGAGAGAACACTCCTTGGATGCCTTAAATGTGCACACCCACCCAATTTGGCCTACCTCTCCACACTTCCCCACTGTGCAATAAATCTCGTATTCATACAGAATGTCCAAATCAGATGATTCGGATCTATTTTTTAAATCCATTTAAAAAAAAAACATCCTTCCACTTGTGCAACCTCGCACGTGTCCCCATCTCCCCCGGGTCCCCCCCCCCCCCCCGACCCCCGCAGCTACCCGAATTATTCCGGCGCGCCACGACAAAAAGAGATTGCGAGGAATCCGACAAGATAGCGGCTGAGGTCGGCACCTCCGACGGCGTCCACATCTTTGTTTTCCACATCTATCCGGTGAGCTCCCACGTGGGCCCGGATACCCGATGCCCGACCAATTACCCCCCGCCGCCCTCCCCTCCCGATTGGCCCTCCCGGGATCCGCGACCCGCGACGCTCCGAATCGGCTGGCCGGTGGGCCTACTCGCCCTGGGGCCCATTTCGACGTGAACCCCACGGCCCACGAGAGGTCCATTCGTCTGTCGCGCTCTGTGCGCTTCCAGTTGTTGCATGGTCCAGGCCCACCCGCCGAGGTAGTCCCCGGCCTCGCGACCCACGTGGGAGGGCGGGGGTTAGCACGTGACGGGTTCCACGATGGCCGCGGGAGGGTGGGGTGGGGGCGGGCCTGGCTTCTTCCTCGTCGGTCCCAAATAGCTTGCTCGGTTGGAGATGATGCAACAGTACCAAATTGACATGGCTGCATGTGGATCCACGAAAGGGAATTGGGCTGTGGACACAGCGGGAGGCTGTTGTGAACCCTACATTTGATTAAAAGTTGTGGTTCATAAGTGTGGTCGTCTAGGTATATATGATGGCGTGGGGTTTGGTGGGGGTTACATATATATATGCTTAGGATTGGACCACTTTTGGGGGGTTAGGACCAACTTGGAAGGTGATCCATGGGGGGCTTGGGTTGGAAACTTGATCGAGCTTGGAGTTACACTAGGATGTAATTACATGAGATTGATCAGGCAATTCAGATCTTGTGCCTTCTGATTAATTAATTTGGGTCGTCATGGTGCATGTTGATGAACTTCTCCAAGAAAAGGGTAAGGGTTTGTTCGCCTAATTTGGCATGTGCTGATCTAGACTTAGTTACCTGTGGTCATGTGTCTATGGAGAGTTATAAGGTGCACACAGCTTCCATGAGCTATAGGAGGTGGAGAGCGGGTCTTCCATGCTCTTGCACTCTTTTAAGCAAATGAGCTTTTTCATCACTTGCAACTAGCCTTGTTTGACAATTAAGATAATTATAGGGTTAACAGTTTTCTTTTCTTTTTTTTTTAATTAAAGGGCAAGGGCGCTCATTTTATTTTATTGATAATAAAAAGTTGAAAACATGAGACTTTCGCCAATTCACGGATTGGCCGAGGCCAAACAAAGGGGCTAACATAAGATTTTTCTAGAACTCTGTCGATGTTCAATCCCATGAGTAAATTCGTCGAAGAATAGTTTGAGGATATGAAAGCTTAGATGTCGATCGCGAGTAACGCTCAATATCATCTTCGTCATCTATTTTTCTGTCAAACTCCTCGAGTCTTAAGATTGCTCCAGATACGAAAATATTCTCAATTTTGGCAAGTTTTGCAACCTAGCTTGAACTGTTGAGCGTTAGAATTTCCTGTAACAATTTTCTTTGATTTGACACAAAAGTATGATAACCCCTCACAAATATCCCCATTAACTTTAGCAAAGGAATCTCCGTCTGTTAGTTAATTTATTCGGACTTCCAAGAGATAAGTCCGGATAACTTGCTGGTAAATTAACAGGGTTTTCGAAGTTAAAGAATATACTTACCTGTGTTGCCTTAATTACTGGGGTTTAAATTATCGAACATATTCTAATTAATTTTGAGTTGGTTCATGTGCAACCATGTTGAGCAAAATAGAGAGCAAATTAATGATCAATATATGTAGATCATAAATAGATAATTATGCCGGTTATATGGATCGTGACAGGTTTTAGAGTATCACATGGTACGTATATCGTAGTTGATGTTGTCGTCAATTATATATGTTTTGATAAGATTGGCATAATTGGATATACCCATGCATGCTGCCCATCATGCATATATGGCTAGCTTTACTGATATTTTGTGCTCTTTTTTCAAGCTAGCGACCAACCGAATCTTTCTTCCCACTCATGTCATAGATTAATATTGTGTGTCTCGATTTGAGGTAATTAAGGACTCAACCTCGTGTTGGGACAAGGCTCTGTCCGGACAATGGTCGGGTTTCATGCATGAAATCTGGTCGAGATCAATAAGATTAGTGTTACATCGGACGACCGCATTAAGTTACAAGGTATAGATGTGGACGCGTGTATATATATATATATATATATATATATATATATATATATATATATATGGCCCCCCACAAAAGCATGCAGGATCGATCTTCTCTCAACCGTTGCCTTTATATAAATAAAGAGATACATGTTTTTTTTTGGTAATACTGAGTTCGGTGGCAGATTCAAAAAAAAATTATCCAATAAAATCACAAGATCTCGTTGAATACATATTAGATCCTTCCTTGACTGAGTCGGCATATCTCCACACGTAGATCACAAGTACTAACTAATGCATGCAAGGGATACGTAGAAAATCTGTTGAGATCGGACATATATATATATGCATGCATGCACACAGATACTCATATAGGGATGAATTTAGTGTATATTTAGTGAGATCTCGTGATTTTATTAGATAAAAAAAATTATATTAGAGAGATAATTTTTTAGTATTACTGAATTTATATGAATATATCATTAAAATTTCACTGAAATAAAATTCTGAATAAGTCACTGTACCCCTATGTCTATATATACACTTATTTATACAACAACATATACACACACATGCACGTGTACTAAAGGATATATTGTCCTTGGGCCACGCGATCAAATGGCACCCGGCATTTTTCATACACTTGCTGGACGTACGGCGCCACTGCAAGAGCATCTGATGTAGTGTGAAAAGAGAAATCTTGTCCTAGATGGGTGGATGTGTGTGGGCAGCCATGCATGTGAATTCTCACTTTTATAGTATATAGATATTTCTAATATAAACAGTATTTAGGATTTATCATCCTTAGTATTAAGATGACAAATAACTATTTAAAAGTCACAAGTAATTTCAAGAGTCGATAACGGAGCTAAAATGTTTTTATTCAAAACTTTGAGTGAATTTAATTATATAGGAAAAAATAATTAGAAATTTTTGACTGTAATAAAGAAGTCTTTACTGTAACATGATTTAACGTATACTGTAATCAGAGATAATATTTACAATTACAACTCTGTCAAGGATTAAAAAATAAATCAATTATCTATTAAAGACTCCTAAACAAAGCTTGGGCACAAGAGTCTTGTAACCAGAGGAAAGAAAGAGATGTGTATACATCTCCGTACGTACGTACGTGGCATAAGTCAAAAGAGAAATATTTATTATAAGATTATTTTTGTATTTGAAATATAAGAGCGTTCTTTAATATATTATGATATGTCATTTTATGATCTCAACTTAAATATTTATAAATCTAATTTAAATTTTTATGAATTCAATCTAATTTTTTATAAATCTATTTACAACTTCATCTTGACCAAGAAGAGAAGCATAGCAAACAGGAAAGATAGAATTGATCAGTTAGGCTCATTATACTGTTAAAAGGATATATCTATACTATTATAATATGACTCAGTCTTGGAGCAGCCACGTGGCAGCACCAAGACATTCATATTCCCGCCAAAACTCACAAATACATCTCCTACCTCACTCCTTTAATGCACCTATTTTAATAAGGCAAGTCTCTCACCTAAAGTTGTGAAGAAACTTTCTAAACTCGACATGTTAAATCTTGCACAATTTTTAAAAAAAAAAATTTACAGTTTTATACCACTAAAAAATGACTACCCATTACAGTTTTTAAAATCTTACTAAATCTTCCAAAGCAAGTCTAAAATACCAATGGTAAGACTTACTTGCAGTTTTATACCACTAAGAAATGACTATCCGTAACAGTTTTACATCACTTTGTAATTTTTTAAAATTTACTAATATATATATAAACTATAATATATTTAAATCTAAAAACTTTCCTCGCAGGTACTCATCTAGTATATATATATATACTCCAGTTTGACATTTTCTTGTATCTTCTTCTACAACCAACCAAGACATATATAGAACTCAAAACACATTACTGTTTATCATACATGAGTAACGACGACTACAAGAATAACAAAACTTTGAGAATTTGAAGAGTACATATTTACTGCATATCAGAGTATACATGCAGAAAAAGGTGGTATGATAAAAACAAGAGATTTTTGTATATATATTCCTATAATCATTCGTTATTTACATGTACATTCTTGATTTATATTAATTATCTAAAATATTTTTTGATGTATCATAATAATTGTAATTATATTTTTATAGTGTATACATATAATAAAAATTGTAAACCTTTTTACACATATCTCTCTGTAAAAGATATAACTGTAACTATTATAATAAATTAAAGATATTTCAGATAATGATGTAGATCAAAGATGTATATGTAAACAACGATATTTGTAGTGATATATATAAAAAAAGCCCTAAAAACAGAGAGAGAGAGAGATATTTGTAGTGATATATATAAAAAAAGCCCTAAAAACAGAGAGAGAGAGAGAGAGGAGAGAGAGAGAGAGAGAGATGAGCTCGTCATCTTTCTCTGTGGGCTGCCATTAATTATTCCGGTTTCTGCTTTCCGAGAACGGGCAGATGATATGGATAAGCTCCAAGAGGAGATCACCACCTATATATCCAAGAACTCAAGAGAAGAGATCTACTGGTAATTTTATCTTTGTCTTTAATTTTTAAAAACAAATAAAAAATAAATAGAGGAGACTGATTCATAATTAGCTGGAACCACCATGATTAATGGCAATTAGTTTTATGAGTTATTATAAATCGATTCCTCCAAGCGGATCTTCCTGATGTTTATTAATTTGGAGTGATTAATTAAAGATAAATAATAAAACTGAAAGTGGGCAAAGAGCAAGGGACATTAGATTGCGGGACTACTGTTAAAGCAAGGATTATTGCATTATTCTTATTACAAGTTTAGGCATGTGTAAGAATATTTGATACTGCACTATATTTTTTACATTCAAATTTGACACAGTACACAATATATAGGACACTCTTTATATATGACTTTATCAAACATCAGCATCAGAGCTAACATTAATAGAGATGCATGATATGGGAACCAAAAAACTCATGTACTTTAAAGTGCATATGAGTACGCCCATTGAATCTGGACACCCCTTTTGAGAACATGGATTGAGAAACTTTAGATTGAAGGAATATATACTTCACAAGGTGGTGTACATATATGGTTTATGAGATTAGAGTTTCCATATATATATAATTAGACTCTCAACATTAGACATACCATGCATATATCCACATAATGCCAAAACAGTTGCAAATTCTGCTGAAAATTTGTCCATTAAAAGAGAAAAACAATGAGAAAGCCCTTTGGTAAAATATTCAATGAACATTGAGGTTATAATAGGGCATATAATTTGGTGTGCCAAATGGGTGGTGTTGTTTAAAAATTGATCATTCCATATGCCATAAGTACTCCAAAACACAAAAGAGGTCCCCCCCCCCTTCCCCCCTTCACAATTAAACAAATGGGCCCAGCAGCATCTTCCTCTTTTTTCTCTTACTGGTAGCAATACAGCACCCTATCACTTCTCTATCTTCTAGAGGATCTTCCAGTACAACAAAAGAGAAAGAAAGAGAGAAAGAGAGAGAGAGATCTTGTCAGGTGCTCCCCTCCAACCCTATCACAGTCCTTCCCACCACACTGGGCATTTTAATTTCACTGCTGGGGGCTACAAAATAAAAAAAGGGACTTTGATTCAGGCACCTGCATGTCAATTCCCCCACAAATATATCCCAGCTTGCAATCCTCACTAAAATGGGTTTTCTGGAACACATGGAATCAACATCAGGCCCCATTACAAGTGGCTGTTGGGTGAAAGGTCTTGATTTGACTGTAAGTGATGGGCCTTGCATGGTTTGGTGATATATTACAGAGGGCTTTATTCAGTGGGCAAGAAATTCCATGGGGAGATATTATGTGATGTGATGGTTTTTGCACATAACAAGCCATCAAATAGTTCTTTGTTTTTCCCCAAGACTTTTGTACGCCTGTGTAAATGGAAGATGAAATATTATGGTACCATGCCAAGAAATGTATTTGCTATTTTTAGCTCAAGTAGTGAACCATACAATTTAAATTTTGGTTAGTAGTAAGCGATTGGAGAAAACCCCCACCCACCTGATTAGTTTGAACTCGGGACTCGCCTCTCTTAATATCCACTCTATCACAAGTAAAGGACAACCATATAACTTAAAATATAATTCAGTAATGTGAACTGTTAAAGTATGTTTGATATTAGGATAGATCGGTGATCCGATCTATTTTAATACCAAACATGTCTTTAAGATTTTTCAAATGTGTTTTTATCTATATATTATTAGAGAAATATTAACTGTACATCTAGATGGATAGTAAAAATATTACTTGGTGGGTCCGATCCAATAGAAGTATTTCTTATGAAAGATTAAGGGTAACAAATAACTTTAATTTATAAAGTTATTTGTTTCTCTTACTTAATTATTTATTACTCTTAATATTAAAGATGATAAATAATTAATTAAGATATATAAATTACTTTTATATGTTACACTGGTAAAAAATAATAATAATATAGTTTCATTAGTAATAGAGTAAAAAAGAAAGAAACGATTAGAACCAAAGAACTTGTGATGCGACGATGTTATTGGATTAAAGTCTTGCTTCTTTATGGGAGAGGGAGAGATTTTAACTCACAAACTCTTAACATATATATGTTCTTTTATGTAATTGATTTCGCATGGTGGGAACTTGGAAGTTTTATAGTGAGATTTAACTCACAATATTAATTGGATGAAGTCTTGCATCTTGTAGTTATGTGAGAGGAAGAGATTTAGCTCCCACAAATACTTAAGGACATATGTTGTTTCCATACAATTTATTTTTATAGTGGAATCTTCAAATCTTGAGGGATTACTTAGTTTATATGTAATTTTCGAGACGTGTAGATTTGAGATTTTTTTTCGTCTAATAAGATCATAAGATAATTCGGATAGGAAAATACTTGTTGCAAACCGCCTTGTCGGCGGTTTGCAACAAGCAACCCCACCCATTGGGTGGGGTGATGTCACTACACCCCCATTGGGGTGAGCACAACCCTAGGGTTGTGCTCACCCCCAATGGGGGTGTAGTTTGCACCGCTTTGTGCAAACCAAGTTTGCACCAAGCGGTGCTCATTCGGATATACAAAAGTTTTGGGCTATTCTGACTCTAGGGCTTATGAATACTCATATCTAAATCTGCCATGGGATGAGGGTTTCTTGTTATAAAAAAAAAGTTTTATAGTGAAAATTGTGTAAGAATCCTTGTCCCCATATTGCCTATTAAAAAATGATTATACAAGGAAATTTTTTTAGGAATTAGATCATCCAAGAGATTACTTGGAATTGTGGGAAGGAAGACAAGTTGGAGCAAATATTCAACTTTGTTACTTAAACAAAATTTGAGTTTGAGAAATTGTAACCCTAAAAGGTCTTACAATATTTAAAATAAATTAAAAAATGTTTGTTTCAAACAAATTCAAATTAGCTGATGAAATGGAAAATCCCATCTTTTTTACCCAAACCCCAACTACCTCATAAGCAAAAATAGAGGGAAAAAAGAAGAAGAAACATGATCCAACAAAGTAAATCCTAATTAATCTCTTTCTTTTTTCTTTTGGTGAGTAACCCTAGAAAGATCTTGGAAGGGTCCACGACCCAGCTTCCACAGGCCAGCCACCGAAATTTAGGGCCTCTTCGTTAATATATTAGACTAAAGTTAATTTAGAATTAACTTAAAACTAACTCAAAAAATAGTTTAAAAATGTTACAAAATTAACTCAAGTGAGTTAGATTAAAAGTGAGTCAAATATGAGTTAACCCACAATTTTTCATCGGAGATGGGTTGGAGTTAATCCACTGGATTAACTATTTTTTTGCCCCCGCCTTATGTAACATTAAATGATGTCTCATGGATGTCAGGACTGCATCGAAGTTTGTGGTAAGCTCCAATCTGATGAGTTGGCCACTGTGTGCCTCTTTGAGGAAAACACTCCCTCTGCTGTGTATATTACCAATTAGGCTGTCAGATTTATCTCATGTTTAGATTTATTGGGGCGAATCTGTAGGTTATGGTTTGGTTTTGTTTGTGTGTTAAATTGGTTAATCTATTATCCTGCAACACAGTTTAAAATAATCAAATTTGTCTTGTCATATTGTTAATAAATAAGTTAATATTTACTTATCAAATAGCTAAAGATAGGTGAAAAACAATTAAATTATCTAATGTATGTTTCAAATTTAGGATTAAAGACAGATACACTTCACTTAGGATTCAAATTATTTAATGTATATTTTAAAAATATTTTTATATATGTGATGATCTCACTTTATGACCAAAAAAGCTCAACTAAGGACAATATAGTAATTAATTAATGTAATTATCATATTTTTTATTGAATAATATATTGTGAAAATTTCAGGAAAAAATAATAATATCCGTATAATGTGCACAAACATATCTTGGATTTGTCTGTTAATACACATGACATCGTATTTTTTATAACATAAGACTATCCATAAATGGAAGAGATTAAAAAAAATGAGGTGACGATGGGCATAGTACAAGGGTATTTGAGGCATTAGAAAAGTTAGAAATAGTTTAACTCATTTTTGCTTATCAAAGTGCTTTTAAAAAAAATTAGTTAACTCAGATATAATTAAATGAGTTAACTCACTTATAAACGAAATAAAAGTGAATTAAAAATTAGTTAATTTTAACACCGGGTTAAAGTTAATTTTAGTCCAAGTTATTACCAAAGAGGCGAACCAAAGCCAATTCCCCGACAGCCAGTGCTCCAACCGGTATATATCTCCCTCCTCCAAGTGGGCACGCTCTTTGGAGGCTCTCTGGAGGTGCTGACCAGCGATAGGTCTCGGGAGGGAGCCCTCCGCAAGCAGAGTCTCCAACACCTTCCTCCCCCAAGCAAGCACCGCTCGCTCTCTCTCTCTCTCTCTCTCTTCCCAAAGAACGATTCCGGAAGTTTTTGGCGTATTCCTTATCTCCATTCTTCGGCCCCCCACCCCACTCCTCAAAGTTTTTGAACAGTCCTGGGCGAGAAAGGCACCATTTTTTGCCCCTTTTTCCCGTTTCTCTTAGTCACCGCAAGCTCCTGTGCCCGGGGAGAACCTGTAGCGGGAAAAAACTTGCTTGTGTTCGGGGTTTGGCCAAGTGGGCTGCTGGGGAATCCCCAGAAGAACCAGCAGAACCCAGCCTCGAGAAGCGGAAGAAAGGGAAAAGGCTGCCGCTCCGGCCCTCCGGTAAAAGAACTTCCTTCAGGAGAGTTCCTTCCTTTTGCTGCTGCTTGTTCTTTCTCTTCTTCCTGTTCAATTTCCCATTTCTTATCGAGAACAGTTTCAAACAACCAATCCCTAGGAGGATTCCCCCACCCAAAAAACACACACAAACCTTTGTAGATGCCAAAGGAGGGGGGTGAGCAGCAAAAGCAGCTAAGAACACAGGGGAGGGTGCTGATAAGACCCCATTGATCCACTCAAGAAGCCGCCTTTACTCGCCTTTCTTGCCCAATTCCGGAGATGGCTTCTGGTAGCAGAGGCGGCGCTCACACCCAGCACTCGCTCTCCTCATGGGGCAGCAACGTTCGGGCAGCCCAGACCACGGACTCCACGAGTAAGGCAATTGCCCAGTACACCATGGACGCCCGCCTCCACGCCGTCTTTGAGCAATCTGGCGAGTCTGGTAAGTCCTTCGACTACTCCCAGTCCGTCCTCACGCCATCTCACAACATCCCCGAGCAGCAGATCACTGCCTATCTCTCTAAAATCCAGAGAGGCGGATACATTCAACCCTTCGGATGTACCATAGCCGTCGACGAGTCTACATTCCGTGTTATTGCCTACAGCGAGAATGCCATCGAGATGCTCGACCTTACACCACAGTCGGTGCCCATAATTGAGAAGCAGCTTGATACCCTCACCGTGGGCACCGATGTAAGAACCTTGTTCACATCCTCAAGCTCACTATCGCTAGAACGGGCTGCCAGTGCCCGTGAGATTACTTTGTTGAACCCGATTTGGGCCCATTCAAAGAGTTCGGGGAAGCCTTTCTATGCAATCTTGCACAGGATTGACGTGGGCATTGTGATTGACCTGGAACCCGCCCGGACAGAGGATCCTACTCTTTCAATTGCTGGGGCAGTGCAGTCTCAGAAGCTTGCAGTGCGTGCAATTTCTCGGCTGCAGGCACTTCCTGGTGGGGACATTGAGCTTCTGTGTGACACTGTCGTTCACCATGTCAGGGAGCTCACTGGATACGACCGAGTCATGGTTTACAAGTTCCACGAGGATGAGCATGGGGAGGTTGTGGCAGAGAGCAAGAGAGATGATTTGGACCCCTACATAGGTCTTCATTACCCTGCCACTGATATACCACAGGCATCAAGGTTTTTGTTCAAACAGAATAGAGTCAGGATGATATCTAATTGCCATGCCAAACCTGTCCGGGTCATCCAGGATCCTGGTCTAATGCAGCCACTTTGCCTTGTGGGATCAACATTACGATCACCACATGGTTGTCATGCACACTACATGGCCAACATGGGCTCAATTGCCTCATTAGTGATGGCTGTCATCATAAATGCAGGTGAAGAGGAGGGTGTGCAAAACACAATGAAGCTGTGGGGACTCGTAGTTTGTCACCACACATCCCCACGGTGCATCCCATTCCCCTTGCGCTATGCTTGCGAGTTTCTAATGCAGGCCTTCGGGCTTCAGCTAAACATGGAACTGCAGTTGGCCTCCCAAATGAATGAGAAGCACATTTTGAAAACCCAGACCCTTTTGTGTGATATGCTTCTTCGTGACTCCCCAACTGGCATAGTCATGCAAAGTCCTAGTATAATGGATCTTGTGAAGTGTGATGGAGCAGCACTTTATTATCAAGGTAAATATTGGCCACTTGGGGTAACGCCCACTGAAGAACAGATTAAGGATATTGTGGAATGGTTGCTAGCTTGTCATGAGGATTCTACAGGTTTGAGTACAGACAGCTTGGCTGATGCTGGCTACCCAGGTGCGGCATCCCTTGGAGATGCAGTCTGTGGAATGGCTGTAGCTTACATCACCTCAAAGGATTTCTTGTTCTGGTTTAGATCACACACAGCTAAAGAGATCAAATGGGGTGGTGCAAAGCATCACCCAGAAGACAAGGATGATGGGCAACGGATGCACCCTCGTTCTTCATTTAAAGCATTCCTTGAGGTAGTGAAGAGCAGGAGCTTGCCTTGGGAGAATGTAGAGATGGATGCCATTCATTCATTGCAACTTATTCTGCGAGATTCCTTTAAGGATGCTTGTGAAGGGACAAGCAATTCCAAGGCAATTGTACAACATGGTGACTTGGAATTGCAAGGGATAAGTGAGCTCAGTTCAGTTGCTAGGGAGATGGTCAGGTTGATTGAGACTGCAACAGTACCAATTTTTGCAGTTGATTGTGATGGACGGATAAATGGTTGGAATGCAAAGGTTGCAGAATTGACTGGACTTTCAGTTGAAGATGCTATGGGAAAATCTCTCGTTAAAGATCTTGTCTTTAATGAGTCAGCAGATGTTGTTGATGAACTTCTATGCCATGCTTTAAAGGGTGAGTCTTTTTACTCAGTTTTAGTTTCTTGTGCTGTTTTTTTCCCCAATATTTTTATGACTAATGCAAGTCCTCATGGGATAACTTTATAGTGCTACTCCTTTTGCTGCCTAAAACGATCATAGAAGATTATGGTGCAGTGAATTTGAATTAAAAATCATTGTATTCCAAGGCTAACAATTCACAACTTGGGTTTATGCAGGTGAAGAAGATAAGAATGTTGAGATCAAGTTGAGGACATTTGGTTCACAGCAAGAAAAGGATGCCATCTATGTTATTGTAAATGCTTGCTCCAGTAGGGATTATACAAACAATATTGTTGGTGTCTGTTTTGTTGGGCAAGATGTTACTGGGCAGAAAGTAGTTATGGATAAGTTCATTCAAATTCAAGGTGATTACAAGGCTATTGTTCACAGTCCAAACCCTTTGGTTCCCCCTATATTTGCTTCAGATGAAAATACCTGTTGCTCTGAGTGGAATACAGCCATGGAGAAGCTCACTGATTTATCCAGAGCGGATGTGATTGGGAAACTGTTAGTTGGAGAGGTTTTCGGAAGCAGCTGTCGACTGAAGGGTCCAGATGCCTTGACAAAATTCATGATTGTTATTCACAATGCCATTGAAGGACACGAAACAGACAAGTTTCCATTTGCATTCTTTGACAAGAATGGAAAGTTTGTTCAGGCTCTCTTGACAGCGAATACAAGAATCAACATGGACGGCCAGACAATTGGAGCATTCTGTTTCTTACAGATTGCTAGTCCTGAGCTGCAGCAGTCACTTGAAGTCCAAAGGCAACAAGAAAAAAGCTGCTTTTCAAGGATGAAAGAATTAGCTTACATTTGCGAGGAAATAAAGAAGCCACTAAGTGGAATACGATTCACTAACTTGTTAATGGGAATGACAGACTTGTCTGACGAACAGAAACAATTTATTGAAACTAGTGCATCTTGTGAGAGGCAGATGCTGAAGATCATGAAAGATGCTGATTTGGAAAGCATTGACAATGGGTGAGTTCCTTCAATTTCTGTTTTGAGTTGTTTCAATTCCTTTTTTATGCATGCAATATCATTTTTCTGTTTCATAAGAACTGACTGTAAATCAGAATAAATTACTAGGTCATGACAACTTTTAATTGTATGATTGTCAGTGCAGATCCCCACAGGTTGTCCTTTCTTTTGGTCAGTAGTGCTTTAATTTTCTGAATCGTTTTCAGTATTAGTTTCTTTCTAACAACCTATATTACTTGTCATTTTTAGTTCAACATGTTCTGTTGGTACTTGGTAGATGTCCTCGGATATTGTGCCCTTCTGCCAAAGTTTGACAATGCCCTTTAGTTTTGGTTCAGTAATCCCTTTCAACCTGTCATTCAACTTGCATTTCATTTCCTATCATAATTTGGAAGCCGTGTTTTTCTATGATTTGTAATGGCGGAAAGTAATCAATTCCCCATGTATCCTAGTGTTTTACAATAAAGCTTAGACTTGTAGGACTGTGATGCCCAAAGTTTCTGTCCTCTTGCCCTTTTTCATAAATGTGTTAAAGTTTGGTGTGGAAATGGATTTGTGACAATCCATCAAAATTATCTTGTAATTGTTTGGACTTTTTATCATGTTCTCATGTGTATGGATGAATATTTCAAATTCAAGTCTCGCCGAATGCTAATCAAGCCGTGGTGACGAGAGATGAATCGGCAATCACAAAGCGCAGGCGTGCCAATCACATAAGTGACAACATGTTCTGCCTCCGAGAGTCGGAGGGCTTTAGGTCTATTTGCGTGCCGTTTGACTTCATTAAACGAAAATGGGTATCGGGTCGGGACCAATGACCCGTCGTTGCCTAAGCGTAACGACGTTAATTACACTCTCTGAGAGAGAAAATCCTTGATTAATCGCCAGAATAAAAACCCTATGGCCAAAATAGGAGATATCCGTTAAAATATATGCAAACAGATGTACAATCATGAGGTATATAGATCACATTGCCCAGAAGAGGCATTTCTTTGTTCTGGAGTTTTTGATTTGATTTTCTTTTAAGACTATTGAATCTGATTTTGAAAGTCATCTCATTTGATTTGAAAATATTCTATTTGGTTCTATGTTGATAGATTTGGTTTGGGAATGTTTTATTCGGATTTGGAGTTATTTATTTGAATTTGAAGTTGTTTTATTTAAGTTGAAAGTATTTTATATAAATTTGGAGTTGTTGTATTTGAGTTGAGAGTATTTCATTTAGTCTTGGAGTTGTTTTATTTGGATTTGAAATGTTTTTATTTGAATTTAGAATATTTTATTTGAATTTAGAATATTTTATTTGAATTTATAATGTTTTATTTGAATTTATAATGTTTTATTTGAATTTATAATATTTGTATTTGAATTTATAATATTTGTATTTGAATTTATAATGTTTTATTTGAATTTATAATATTTTATTTGAATTTTTAATATGTTTATTTAAATTTATAATAATTTATTTGAATTTATAATATTTTATTTGAATGTGTGTTGACACGGTGCAAGTGTGCGTCGACGTACATGACCATTTTCCCTTGAGTGCTCACTGGATCTTGGTCATGTGTCGACACACTATGTAGGGCGCGTCGACACACTTATGTAGGTAGGTCGGCACACACCGAGAGTGTGTCGACACACTCATGTAGGCAGGTTGGCACACACCTAGAGTGTATCGACACACTCATGTATACAGGTCGACACACACCTAGAGTGTGTCAACACACTCATGACCAAGTGTCCGAATTATTCATCTTTCTCGGCTTTTATTTATTGTTTTATGGTCATTATTGTCATACTTCCTCATCTTATTTGTTTTCTCCATTATTATTATTATTATTTGATTGTTTCATATTATGTTTATCGTATCATCATTAGTTATTTTATTTGAATTTATAATATTTTATTTGAATTTATAATATTTTTATTTAAATTTATAATGTTTTATTTGAATTTATAATATTTTATTTGAATTTTTAATATGTTTATTTAAATTTATAATAATTTATTTGAATTTATAATATTTTATTTGAATGTGTGTTGACACGGTGCAAGTGTGCGTCAACGTACATGACCATTTTCCCTTGAGTGCTCACTAGATCTTGGTCATGTGTCGACACACTATGTAGGGTGCGTCGACACACTCATGTAGGCAGGTCGGCACACACCTAGAGTGTGTCGACACACTCATGTATACAGGTTGACACACACCTAGAGTGTGTCAACACACTCATGACCAAGTGTCCGAATTATTCATCTTTCTCGGCTTTTATTTATTGTTTCATGGTCATTATTGTCATACTTCCTCATCTTTTTTGTTTTCTCCATTATTATTATTATTATTATTTGATTGTTTCATATTATGTTTATCGTATCATCATTAGTTATTTTGCTCTTTTTTTGTTATCTTGCCATGTCCATTGAAGTCATGTAGGGCTTTCAACTCATTTGAGGAGGCCATGATCATCGCACCGTCATTGTTGTTCATTTCATCCATTCAGTCATTTATATAAGCACACAACATAAGTCAATAGAACGGCAGTAAGAGAAAGTGTTCAGATCACTTGATTGATTTTTGTAACCAAGGGTTATTTAATGGCACCCACTTCTGCCCACTATATATCGGGGTGGTACTCACAGATGTCCATCTATAGGCCTGAGATGGTACCGGCGAGTCTATGTATGCACGAGGCGGCAATGTGTGTGTATGTCCCTGATATCTGAGGTAGCGAAACCATTTTACTCGGCGACCATATTAACTAGGACATGCCGACTCCTTGCCCATGAGGCTCACCGACTCATTACATCTAAACATGTCATTGAGTTAGTGAGTCGGCAACCTACTAGGTGCTGACACACCATCTTCGAAGATTTCAGAAACTCATGCCGACTCGAGACATGCGGAAAAAATTTGGCAGCACCTCCCCTTATCCCATGGATTGGGGGGGGGGGGGGGGGAGTTTGCGGTATTCGTCCACCGTAATGGAGACGGTACCAAAAACGAGGTGCATGCCGGAGTCATCACCATCATGGGACACAACATCGATTTCCTAGACACGCCTACAAGAGAGCCGGTATATGAGACCAAAAGATGGGGCAAACATGCATAAACATTCTCTGTTATTAACATATTGTTTAATATTTCCCCTCAGTCGCATACACCCATAAATCAGTGATTACAAGAAAACTTGTATCCCACCGGGTCATGTATGCCTCATAAAAGGGGACTCACTTCAAATCGGACACTGAAAGAAGCTACAAGTAAAAATTTGGACGATGGTTGGGCAGTGTGTATGAACTCTTGGGGCTGGGCATGGGTACTGGTCTACACAACCCACTGTAGAATGGAGTTCCATTCAAATTGAATGAGATTTTAAACAGATTTAACCAATATCCAAAAACATTACAGACGCATAACCAGAAAGAATGCCATCACAAAGAGGAGGAGACTCTGTACAGCCCGGTAATAGAGAGAAAACCGCACAGGCAGAACTCTCTGTATTAGGCTGGGTACAAGGGACAATTGTTTACATCACATCTCATTAAAAAAAAAAACTACCCATTGTATTCGGATTTCTATGTGAGTGAAACTGGGATCAGATCACCTAGTTCCCTGTTTCAAGAAACCCAACATATGCCTTATGTGAATGCAAAGCGAAGTATAAAAAAACAACATCCACAAACACCCATAGACAGAAAGAAAGGGAGAAAGGCATTAAACTATATATATTTGTTCACATCAACTTTCTCTCATAGAGAATAGCCCATCATGCCCCCTTTCTAGCATCATAAATGCCATCAAAACCAAGGCATACCAACCAAAAAAAAAAGGATGCCATGCTCATACAAGAAATTCTAACATAATAGAAGAAGAGATCGGAGGAGGAGAGTACAAGCTTTTTTTAAAACAGGGAAAGCTCCCTCTCTTGCTTACATCACTCTCCACTCACCCTTCTCTTCTACACACACAAACACACTTAACGGAGAAAATGGAGGGCTGCTGCTCTTCTCTTCTTCTGCTCCAGCTGGCGCCGCTCCCAAGGGAAGAAGAGACCTTGCCCCTTTCTCAAGAAAGCTCCTCCCCCCTCCAAAGCTCTCCTCTTCCTTTTTTCCAGCCAGTGCCGAAGGGTAGCTTTTATAAGCCCCCTTTTTGACTGATCTGGTGGACCCATCTGAACCCTTTGCTGGCCATCTGATAGTGCCCCTCCATTGGGCCACTAGAATTTGGGCTTGCTTATGGGGCCACAGGCCCACTCTCGATGGGCTGCTGGGTCTTTAGTTGACTCTTGGGCTGTAGCACCTCATTTACTTGGAATTTTTTTTTGATGTCCACATTTGGTGAAGTTCATTTTGGATTATGTGTTCTCTATGTCTTGAATCTGTGGATATTGAAGTTGTACACAGTTGTTAACAGATACTGAGGGAAGCTTTATGCAGCTGCTTAGGTTTAACTGAATAAAGAAACCAATGGTAAAAGTTGGCATAAAAGCCTAAAGGAGTGAAATTTGGAAAGGATGAAAGTATTATATTGATAACACTGACATGGTTATTGACTGAAATATGGCATCGATGATAGTGAAAAATACAGGAGAAGTAACATTTTTTATGGATCTTCACAGCATCAACAGTTCCCCACATAAAGAAACATGCGAGGACATACAGTGATGGAAGGTAGGCCTGAATTGGATACTGATAAAGTTTAGAATCATGTGATAACAAACTTCTTCATCCTTCAGAAAGCAAAAGGAGAGTGGTGCCTTGAGCAATAGTATTTTACAAAATCCTAACTGTAAGTTATATATTGAAAGAATCAAGGATAGTTTATTCACCCAAAAAAAAATAAAAACGGACTTGACATACTATTGGTGAAATTTTATCTGGATTCCACAATAGAGAAGATGGTAGAACAATGGAGAGCACCTTGGGTTTGAATTTGTTATCATAACAGTGACAGTGTTAAAATGCTGTGCACAATAAGGACCATGAGACATGCTGAATTTGTGAATGCAATCAAATGGAGAACAAGGTGATCATTAGTATCCTTCTGCTCTATTTTTTTTGTGCCTTGGGAATTGGCTGGGGCAACAATTTTCACTGTGAAGAGTTCACTCACATGTTTCTGTTGATATAAGAAGATTACACTGACATGAGGTAGTGATAATTATGATACGTAAGATGCGTACCTGGAGATGAGGACTATGTCTTTCTTTATTCATCGGCATCAATAATTTCTAATGATCATTGGCTTTTGTTAATGCCCATGGCAGATATCTGGGTGGGAAGCGAATCATCTGGTGGCTGCTTATGACAGTCATTACATTTCTGAGAGTGCATAACGTTAGAGCAAAATTTTACCAGGAAATACTTGAGAATTTGATTGGATTTACATTTCTGTTAAGTGCATGCAGCAGACTATTGTGGTGTGTCTTGTGTGGCTGTTGGTTCTCAGAATGCTTTGAGGATAACTCCTTTGACAATCTTAGACCTTCTTTACACTGTGTGTGTAGAATCCAATATGTTTGTCTGAATGAGATACTTTTGTGCTGTGAAGGCCTTTTCAGTCTATACTGATGGAAGCTACAAAGTCTATGGGCAGATATCATACTATATAGATATGACTTTTGTGAGTCATACACCTTTCTTTTTTAAGCTTTAAATTTCTTTCCTTTGTGAAGGACCTTTGCTTGAAGGTTATAATCTGTGTGATTTGCAAGTCTTATAAAGAAAACAATGTTATCTGGATGTATTTCGGTGAGAACATGAAGGCCCGAGCCCACTTCGACCCGGTGCTCATGCATCATCATCGGAGGACTCCACATGTCACACACGCATCCATCTGGCTTGGAGATGATCCAGATTCATGAAGCCTTCAACACCGAGTCCATGCAGGATAGTATTGGCCATTGGGGGCCGTTTGAATCTTTTAATGCTTTCTTGCAATTAATAGTTCGAATAATGTATGTGTCAGAAGCCTGGGGTGTTTTAAATCATTTTTTGAGTGGAGTCCAAAAGTTGGGTTAGCTATGACTCTGTAAATATTGGTATACTTGTACTTTTTGAAGGTAATGAAAGATTGAAAAGTTGCTAGACTCTTTCCCTGTGAAAGGTTCCTCCCTGGGAAGGAATTTTTGCACTCGAAAAGGGTGGGGTGAGATGCCCAACGTCACCAACCAAGGAGTGTGAAGCTTCTGGCTGGTGTTGCCACGACCAAGGGGTGCGATGCCCTTGGCCACGATTGCCACTGCCACTATTCATCCTCCCTGCGACGGGGAGGCTGCTGCTGCTGCATCTCCGATCCACTGTTGCCTCACCATTGTGCTCCTTTGGCCCTCCCTATTACGCCACCAAGCACCTTCTTCCATCACCACTCCAGCCGACATCGCCTCTTCGTCCCCCTCCGCCATTGTAAGTCCATCGCCACCACAGTCCATTATGCGATACCACCCCTATCCTTTTCACACCTGGTCACCCCAGCTCTTTCCCACATCAACCATGCCACATCACCCTTGTCCCCACATCAATCCATGACCTTTCTCATTCTCCCATGCAAACTTCCACTGTGCTCCAAGAGGCCCCTCTCCAGCTGCTAGGTATCACTAGTGGTTCAACTATTGCTAATCGATTATCTAGTGAGCTAATCAATTATCAAGCTCCAAGAGGCCCCTCTCCAGCAGCTTAGTATCACAGGTGGCTCATCTATTGGTAATCGATTACCTAATGAGTTAATCGATTATTGAGCTCCAAGAGGCCCCTCTTGAGTGGCTAAGTATCACTGGTGGCTCACCTATTGGTAATCGATTACCTAGTGATTTAATCGATTATCGAGCTCCAAAAGGTTCCTCCAGCGGCTAAGTATCACACAGGTGGCTCACCTGTCGTTAATTGATTACCTAGTGAATTGATTGATTATCAAGCTCCAAGAGGCCCTCTCCAGCAGCTAAGGGCCAGACTTACCCCCTGTGTTAATGATTAACGGGCTCCAACAGCTATTGAAGGTTGCTCCCCAATGTTAATCGATTAACAAGCCCAAGTCTTTGGGGTGGTTAATCGATTATCCAGTTCATCCATCTGGGGTTATCGATTAACGTTCACCGACATTTGAGGCCATTGATTACCACAGCATGCTGCACCGGCCTTAACACAGCAACATCACCTTGGCGCCAAACAACAAACCAGCCACATCACACTGTCATCCAGCCATCTTTGAGTGCTGCCCGTCAACCCGTTCCATGTCCCGAGAATTGCATGCGGTATGCTATCACTCTTTGAGGAGCAGGCCAATCATTAACACCTTAAGCACGATATTACCTGGTTGTATTTGGGACACCGTATACGGCTAGGGTCTTCCCCATGCACTAGCATGGTGGTATGTGCTCTTACCCCACTGACACTTGCTCGTAAAATCTTTCATGGTCAAGTTTGTGAGTGAGACCCCATCCCTGGAGGTTCCGTCTGAAGCTTTTGTCGGGGAAGTGACCTACCCTATTCGTTGGTGGTTCCTCAACTATGGCGGTCCCATGTTTCTGTTTGGCTAGGGACGTCAGTGGGTCGTACTTCTTGTTGGGACATGGTTATTCTCTTGGTGCTAGCATGATAATTGGTTCAATTGTTATTCCTTTTGGTGTTCATTGCTGATCTCATGTTCTAGAGTCAATAGAGTGTCCCATCCCACATGTCATTCTGCATCATATTTCTAGAATAGTGTTCAGTCCAGTTCATTTGAATGATAACCTCATTTGCTCATTTTTTACTTAGACTTTTCTCTCTGAGTATTTGCATTTTACATTTTTTAACTTGTCAAAAGGAGCTCTTTGTGGAATGTGAAGGATTTGCAACTCTTCCACCTCTATAGATCCTTTGTCATGTGATCAAGCATTTTAATGTCTCTCATAGCCAGAAGGTCCAGAACATCACTGTGTCTGTTCTTTACAAATCTATTCTGCTGCTAAGTAACCCGTATTTTTTGTTCATTTTTCTTTTTTGTTATTTGTCATTTCAGATCATTGGTACTTGACAAGTCTGATTTTTTTCTGGGAAGTGTCATAAATGCTGTTGTCAGTCAAGTGATGATCCTGCTGAGAGAAAGAGGCTTACAATTGATACGTGACATTCCGGAGGAAATTAAAGTAATTAGTGTTGTTGGTGATGAAGTTAGATTACAACAAGTTTTGGCTGATTTTCTTCTCAGCATTGTGCACTGTGCGCCACCTCAGGAAGGTTGGGTGGAAATACAAGTGAAGCCAACTATGAAGCAGGCTTCCAATGGAACCGAACAAGTACATCTCCAATTCAGGTCTGTGTGCTTAGCCTTTTACATTGATAACTGATGAAGGTGCTAAACTTTGTTCCATCATGTAATAGCATTAATATGGGCATTCTGAATTACATAGCTGCATTTCAAACACAGAGAAAAGAGCATCATCTTTTCAGTTGGAGTGGTATTTTTTCATCCATAATACTTCTGCATGGATGGTGATGCCGTGATGGTCACATTTCACTTCTTGCAAATGAAACATATTGTTCAGATTTCATCTGCGGATAATCTGGAATATTTAATCCCGTGAGAGTCTGAGACTGCATGTGTGGGCTTTCTGAATCTTCTTATGCTGATTGACAAATGTTAGCTATCAATATGTTGTACCTTTAACTCCAAACTAATGCATGCATTCTTAGACTATTATGTCTTTGCTTATAGGTTGAGAAATTTAGAGGACTGATGTTATGAAACTACATCCCCTTGCTTCAAGAACTTCTAGAAATGACTGGCATTGTAAAATCTACACATCATTTCCTTAATGGCCGGTTCGCTTAATTGGTTTAGTAGATGAGTATTTGAGTTGCTGCACACCTAAGTGATGTTGCAAGCATGTCCCATTGTGGCATTGTGTCTTGTCAACAGTGCAACAAGTATTACTCTAGTAAATTATCTAGTTTACTTATTTGAATTAATGTTGTAATAAATTTTACTTTTCTCATGGTACCACTGCAATTTTGCATATCCATGTCGTATCCAGGTGCATGAATCAGGATCATTAAAGATGCATCTTTTGTCATTGAAGTTTGTGTTCTTTTGCTGTCTGGTTGACAGTGGCACAGCGAAGAACACACATTTCTTTATCAAACTTCTCTTTCCCTTTTGGTATGTCCAATGCCTAGGGCAATCTTTGAGGATTGCACCCAAGTCGTATGAGCTTACTATATCCCGTCATTACTAACTTTCTACATCCTTCTCCCATCCAAGGTTACCTTGGTTAGGTACTTAGTGCTGCCACATTAGCAAGCGTGCATAATAAAAAATACTTTGTAAAATCTTTAGGTCCTTCACAGCATCTACATAATGACAAGTTGATTTAATAAAATTTATGATGATGCTTTAGATTGGTGAACAAAATTACTGATTATTATTATTTAGATAATTGACATCATTGAACTGCTCTTTTCTCTTCTGCTTCTTGTTCAGTGTGTCTGGATTTTTTTTTTAATCTGTGGATTCCATGGAAGGCAGAATCGAATTTCCAATTTGTCCCTGTTAAAATAGCTTCACATGGTGGTGGAGAGAAAAGGATAAAGTATGAACATAATGTGGTGCCTATTTCCTCGTTATCGTAAGGTTTTGAGTGGGATTTCCAACTTATTTGTATTGCAGCTTGTACCTATGTTCCTGGATTATACATGCTTTATTTTTCATTGACCATTTGTGAGAGCCTAATTGGTCTTCACAGGGGCATATGATAACAGTGCCATATTTAGTGGAATCAAAAAGATAAATTGCAAAAATACAGTTCCCACTGAACTCACTACCATGTGGTTTTGGGTTGGATGACCCAATCTTGAGCAATGTTTTATCTCCTGTTCTTACTCTGGTCCCTGTATGCTTTATCTCACATGCTAGGTCCTCTGTGGTTTTGATCTGAAGGCAGGGTGAGTGTTAAGTTCCACACTAGTTGTGCATGAGAGGATGATGGTTCATAAGTGTGCCTCTCACTCACAAAAGCAGAACTTCACGAAATTCGAGATTGGTTCATTCATTTTACTAAATGAAACAAGCTGATTGTACCCAACTGAGCTTACATCAAGCAACTTCTAGGTGTTCAGCACATCATTAGCCCTGCAGTTTAAAACCATAGGCTCCATCTTGTTCTGGCCATTTGTCTACAACTTATTGTGACCATTCCACATTTTCCTTCTTCAGCATTAAGCATTTTCCCAACATCCTTATGGATATGCCAGGTTTCAGCTCATCGTTTCAGAGCCCATAGGCATCCATGTCAGAAACTTTTGTTAATATATTTGTAACATTAGCTTCATGAAATTATAAAGTTATGAAGTTGTAAGAAAGTACTGTGAACATTGAATGTTGAATATTGCATTTGTTATACCTGTGAGCTCTAATACTAGGTTTGTTATGTATGTACAGTTCACAATTGGCCATTAATGTTGTCCAGCTTGGACTGAGTTTCCTTTTTGAAAGGTGAACTAGGTTAAGATATGCTGGTTCTAATATTCTATTGTTACCTTCACTGTTATTTCAGTTCTAGCATTTGGACTTGTGCATGTCATGCTTGATATAAATAAAATTGAATGGAGAAAGCTGTTACATCTTGTAATTGTGTCGTGAAAGCTTCACTTTCTCAAAGTAAATATATGTTGATGCTGTCCTGCCACTTTGTCTTCTCTCACAGCGTGTGTATGAAAGGTTTGGTTTCTTTATATTCACATCTGTGCTTCATCTACCACCAGTTTGTGTAGTGGCAACTTTACGATAAGTTCCTTATAATTAGCCATCTTTTGTGTTAGTTGATGCTTTGTTTTGCTCGATAGGAGCACAGCTGAGCATGTTACTGCTGTTTTTATGAAATTCATCAATGTAAGACACTTGCGTCCAGGATATAAGCCAACCTGCAAAAGTTTTTTTTTCTCTGTAATGGTTTCTTAGTAATTAAGTTTTAAAAAGGGGGTCACATGTAAGTTGTTTGGTGGGAGAATTACATATTTATCACTCCTGCATTTGCATTTGCACAAATTATCATTAAAAACACAAATAATATGCTGCAGAAAGACCATGGGATAATCTTTCTGCACATGTCCAAGTGGCATTTTTGCACACAAAAAATCATGCAAAAAGCACGTCATTTGTATTTCTAATGATACAAATTCTAAGCGAATTGTCATCTTGTTCACATGGTTAATAAATATCCATCTCAAAATGGACTGATTGTAGATTGTCTATTAACCCCTTATCTTTCTTCACAGGATGGCATGCCCTGGAGAGGGCCTTTCTCCAGAGATCATCCAGGATGCATTTCATAATTATCGGTGGGCAACTCAGGAAGGACTTGGGCTGAGTATTTGCAGGAAGATCCTGAAGTTGATGGATGGTGAAGTCCAGTACATCAGGGAGTCAGAGAGGTGTTATTTCCACATCACCGTGGAACTCCCAAGCACTCAAGCGGGCAAGAGTAGTGGAAAACAAAGCTAGCTGGCATCCTATTCTTGCAGAACTGACTGTCTCACATAAACGACCTTTCTACCACAGGACATTTAACAACAGTTTGGAAGCAAGATGATATGCTAAATGGACAAGCCAATGTACATGGATCTTTGTCTTCAAATCTTGTCCGCAATTTTACATTGTGATGGAATAAAGGTCTTCATCCATAGGTTTCAAGCTGATGTAGTGTTTCGAGTGTACCTGTCTGTCATATCCTGTACAAGTAAATAAAACCAGACTGCACTCAGGCTAACCCTGCCATGGATGAAGCAAATGCGGCTTTTTGACATCAATCTGCAGAGGTGCGAGACATTTAGTTATTATACCTTCATCAGAGCAACTCTCAAGTACAAGGATGGGTCATACATTAGATGAAGATGGTAGCATGGTATGTATATATATTTTTTTTTCATGAAGATGGTAGAATGGCATGGAAATTTTTTCCTTTTATTATATATACTCCCAGCGTATGGAGTGTAAAATTATACAAGTAGTGCCACTCTCCTTAGTCACTTCTTGCCGGTCATCCACTATTCATGTTGAAACATTGTTCATCTAAGCAGTTCCTGAGGGTGCATAGACTTACCGATCTCTCTGAGCCGTCATGCACTCCTCAGGTTGGGATGACCTGTCATTGTCTTTTTTGAAGACTATTGAAGGTGATGTTCATAGAGAAGGGACTCGTTGATCTGATTGTTAATAACACTATGTCATTTTGGCCAGTCCTCCATGGTGTTTCTTATAAATCTCTCCTCATTTGCCCTAAATTCTGACCTCTATTCTACTGCATTGTCGAGAGAAAAGTACTTTCTCCTTTTGTGCATATAGGGGTGCAGAGGGGGTGAAGAGAGGATTGCTGCCCCGTCAACACCACGGATGCTGCAATAGGGTACCATTTCTGGCCACTCAAGTCCATGCCCAGGGATCTCTTTGACCTCCATATGGGAATGTAATCGGTGGAGAACTGATGATGTGTGATGGATACTGGCCAGGGGTATTGGAATGAGGATTAACATCTGTGTAGCCTCGAGAAAGGTGGGAAATTTTTTTGACCAGATTTGCTTAAAGGTCATGTTCCACCCAGATCACCAATTCACAGGGAGGACTTTGCTTAAAGGGAGGTCCTAGTTCTAACCAATTTGGTCGCAATTGATGACAGGATAGGCATTCCTTGTATGCTCTAGTTGTTCTGTTTTTTACTTCTAAGACTTGTTTATTTATGTAAAATTGTTGATCATACAGAGTTCCAACCTGGAGGAAGACATGCAAACTGGTTGATCATGATCTTTCTATTCAACTTAGAGAAGACCCTTGTTTTCTGTTGGTATGTATTTATCCAGCTTGAAAGGTGCACATGGATGCTACAATATCAAAAAGGAAACATACACTTTGAAAGAGAGTTAACAGGGACTGCCCAGGGGAAGGGGGGAGCCAAGAAAGATATGGGGTGAGATAAGAGGGGAATGTGGGAGAAACATGCACCAAAGTATGCATAGTTATTTATGAGTTACCTGCAGATTCAATGTTGGCAAAGAAAGATCTTGCAATATTGTAACTAAGGGAAATGCTTACCATCCGTTTGCACATTCAGCATGTGTGTGGTGGGCACATTCTACATGGGTGTGAGGCTTCCATGTTTGAAAACATTTTTTTTTTTTTTCAATCAATAAGTTCAAATCTCTAGTAATTAAGGTCAGGACAAGTCTAACCTCAAACTTCATCTTTTAGTTATTCATGAAGTGCAAAAACCGCAACTTACTATCGTAACATCCTTTCTAGTATCCGTTACAGTAATTTAATTTGTCCATAATTAAGAAGGGGAATTTTTTAATCATATTTTAATAATTATTTATCTAAATATGTCCCGATTAGCCACATCCTCACTTGCTGGTCATTTTTTTTTTCTCCCATATCTTTGCCACATCATCCCTTGCCATGTCCCCCTTTGTCTGTTACTGTTTGCCATGTCATCCCTCGCCACGGCTGTCAAGATGACAAGTTTTTAAGATGCGAAACACTTGTTGCAAACCGCCTGTCGGCGGTTTGCAAAAAACCAGCTCCCATGGGGGAGCTGAGGTCATTGGGGGTGGGCCAACCCCTAGGGTTGTGCCCACCCCCAATGGGGTTGTAGTTTGCATCCACCTGGATGCAAACTACAACCCCGGTTTGCACCAAACCCTTCTCTTTTAAGATTGATTCATGTACACAAATAATCATAAAATTAAGTAATTATATAGTGTTCTTATTTCCAAGTAGCACTACAGGTTATAGACCAATATTCACAACTTATACAATTAAGTTTAGAAATTTACATAATTAGCTCCCGAGTACACAAACTTCATATAACTTTATGGCTATTTGCGGACATGGGTTAGTCATGAAAGTTTGTCATCCTTACAAAAAATAGTTTGAGTAAGCAAAACATCTTATTGTATAAATTGCAGCTTAATTTTATAAGTTGGAGCGTATTTGTGTATCTCAGAAGCTATTTTGCTCACACTGATCTTACATATAGTGGTATCTGTAAATGTATAATATTGTGTAATTTTAAAGATAATTATGTAACTTTATGGAATATTTATATAATTTTAAGGTCATTTTGTGTATATTGTTCAGCTTGAAAACTTGTCGTACTCACACAAAAGAATTTAAGCAAGAGATCTCTATTTGTGTAAATTGTAAACTTAATTTTGTAAACTTAAGTGTATTTGTGTATCTTAAGAAAAAAATGATATGACATGCGAGAATGTCATATGGCAAGGAAAAAGATATTTTTGTAAATATGTTAAAACATCGTACATATTTGGATAAATAATTATTTTTAAAAAATCCCAATTAAGAATAACAACTCAAGCTTTTACGTATACATGTATTGAATTTATTAAAGTTGTTCCACAATTACAAATTCTCACATCCTCTAGCAAAATCATAATGTTTATATAAACACAGATAGACACATGAACAAGCTTGTAAATGTACATACTTATTTGCCTTGACCCTTGATCAAATATATAAAAACTCAATGCGCACTGAATGCCCATACTTTCTGAAACTTCAGAAATCATATATATATATATATATTATATATATATATATATATATATAATATATATATATATATATATATATAATATAACTTAAAATCTATCGTATTTGAATATATATCTTTAAAACTGTATGTATACCATAGTTCACTGTACCACCACCGAATCGATCGTGTTACATTCTCCGTGATACGATGATACCGTACTGTTGAGGTACAATAGAAAAAGGATTTGTTTTATTATTTTTTTAATTTTGTGATTTGATGATATTTAAAATGAGAAAACATCAAAATAAAATGAGAAAAATATAAGACATCATATATAAGGTTGAAAATATATATAATAAATTTATTTAGTCATTTAAGTCAACCCAACACAATCATTTAGTGTTCATCTAACATTGCATATAAATATGCCAAATCATGACACAATCATTTAGTATTCATCTAATATTAAGAATACAATCATGAACTCTTACAAGTCAAATACAGTACTCATATCATCGTCCTCACGTTCCTCATCTTTCTTTGAAAGGTTCAGCCTTATTTTCTAACTCTTCCCTTGGCCATAATATGAAAAGTTACAAATTAACATCATCTTCCTTAACAAGTAAATAAGAATATTTAACAAGATCTTAACTAATCATCCTCATCATATTGAGCATGTAGTCCACAAAACCCTCGTAGTAGGGGTATAACTTTCATCTTTGAACAATCACACATTATAGGTGCTTTCCAAAAACGTAATAATCAGTGTAAGACATGTAACTTTCATATAGGTCTTGATACATACTTTGATACCACCACATGAAGAGACCCATGGAGGCTCTGCTCACCAACCCCATCGTCTCAAAACCAGAGGAGAAGTCATTCTAATGTTGTACCTTTTCTCTCTCTCCCATTTCTCTCTCATATCCTTTAGAACTATCAGAGATATCACGTTTTCTATAGCCTGAAAAGGGGCTGATCTGCTCACAAGGTCTTCATCAAATTTGTTATATTCTTCTTCAGCTTCGTCCTCGAAGTGGAATCACTCGATTGGTGGTATGTGCCCAATGTTATAGTAGATTATTCTTCACATTTTCTCTCAAATCATTATCTGCACATTCGAGGCTTCTTCATGAAATTATTCCCCACGACTTTCTCTATACGAGCTCCAACTGAATCACACACCAAATACATATATGTGCTTAAAGATATAGTGAATTATTCTCGACCTTCTCTCTCATATCGTGATCCAGATCAGTAGTGAGTGAGGCCTCTCTCAACAACCTGAACGGGGTGATCCAGTCTTTGGGCTTTTCATGAAAGTTGTTCCTACCATCACTACCACTAACCTAATGTTATCATTATAAAATATTATGATATGACTAATATATTCTATTAGATCAACACTAAGAATATGAAACATAAATAAAATTGTAACGTCTTAATCAATAATAAAATATTAATATGACACTAAAAATTTAAAAGAGATAGTAATTATATATAAGATATGACCACTTATATAAAATATAATTATCTTTAATTTTAGAATATTTTCATATTATTAATATAATTCTGGTACTATCGATTGTGCTTATTTTGACGGGACTACATCTGATTCTAAAAATAAAGTCAATATAAATTCATCATAATTATATAAAAAATACTGATTCTAAAAATATAAATATAAAACCTATGATGCATAATGTTGAGATTAAATCAACCTAATATTTTTGGAACAATTTTTAGTTGAAAAAAAGTTAAATTAAAATTACTATAATTTGTATCATCTCTTAATAAGCTTATGTTTAAAGTTTTATCTCAATTAGACACCATTTAATCCTTATATGTTGAGATTAAGTCGATCTAATGATTTTTTAGATAATTTTACTTGACAAAAATTAATTTAAAAGTTAAATGAAAATTATCATAATTTGTATCATCTCTTAATTAGCTTATGTTTGAAAATTTCATCTCAATTAGACACCATTTAGCCTCTTAATTAGATGTCGAGATTAAGTCGACCTAATGATTTTGAAGACAATTTTTACTTGACGAAAAATTAATTTAAAAATTAAATTAATTTATTATAACTTGTATCATCTCTTAATTCGCTTATGTTTGAAATTACCTCTATTACACCCATTTGCTCTCTTAATGTTGAGATTAAGTCGACCTAATAATTTTTGAGACATTTTTTACTTGACAAAAATAATTTAAAAATTAAACTAAAATTACTAGAATTTGCATCATATCTTAATTAGCTTATTTTTAAATTTTCATCTCAATTGGACACTATTTAATCTCTTAGATGTTGAGATTAAGTCCACCTAATAATTTTTTGGACAATTTTTACATGACTAAAAATAATTTAAAAATTAATATAATTTGTATCATTTCTTAATTAACTTATGTTGAAATTTTATCTCAATTAAACCCCTTTAGACCTCTTAGATGAACCGGATGTAAAAGGAAGAGAAGAAAAAAACATATTCAAATGGTCTGCCGCAGACCAGATCGTACCGATCCATGGTGTGCCGCTGCGGCACACCCGGGTCACCCCACCCATTGGGGTGACCCGACTGTGCCATGACCCGAGCCATGACACGGTGCGGTTTAGCCAACCGTGGTGTATACACTATGTTGACGGGTAAAGACAACTTTACTCAATAGAGTACATGCACAGTAGTAAGAAGAACGACAGAGCTCGATTCACCGAGCCCACAAAACTCTCAACATTCAAGCCAAAGCAAATGTAAGCAAAACACAGGTAGGCCCGTCATCTTCGGAGAACCCCCCCCCCCTCTCAAAGGTCGAGTCCTCAAAATCACATGACTCAACGACCCCCTAGACCGTGGTAAGGCTCACATTTGCGACACCAGAGCATGACTGCTCAGCACACCCTCACACCTATAGAGTTTAGTAACAATGGTAAGGCACCTCTCATGTCTGATAGATTAGACAAGAAAATATGCTAAGTCTTTTCACAAGTTGTCAACTACTCCATTGGCTAAACAACGCCCCAAGCTTTTATCGTCGATATTGAGGTGCATCGCTGAGGTGGTGGCCGTGGTGCAGAGAGATTTTGCTAAAAAAAAAGTTGCAGGGACAAGTTAGTTTTTTTCTCTAGTGATCAAATATGGTTGAGTTAATAAATAAATTAAATGAAAAAATATATGATAGAATATGAAATATGGAATATATGATATAATATGTAGATTTTAAGATTATACATTCAAATATGATATATTTTAAGAGTGTGTATATAATTTTTCTGAAAACTTTCTCCAAAGTCCCAGATTCCTCTCTTTTGTGGAAGAATCGTAAAGGCTAGATATATGCAAAAGTGGACGCAATCACGCAACAGCAAGCTGTAAGAGAGCTAATATAATATCATAAATTTATATTTGCATATATACTCTTTGTATACGAATTATCATGTATGCTCTTGTTGATGGTTTTCTTCAACAGAGTCTTAAAATCTCCCAAGTGATGAGGAAGATGCTGGAAAATGCCACAAATACATTGATTGTAGTGTTATTCTACGTGGGTATGTATGATACTGAATTCATGTATGCATGGTGAGCATCTATGCAAATACAAATTCCAAAGTATATATATATGTGTGTATGTACTTGTACTTTATATGACTACATCAAGTTTGCGGTAATTTTTTCTGACACGGTTCGGATCGATTCGTATCGTATCGATCGGTCAACTGAAAATGTCAAGTTGATCGATCATTTTTTGTCTCTTTTTGAAGAACAAACATATCATGAGATTTGGATGTCAAATTGTCACCCAAACAAAAATTGGTCAACCGATCAAGAGAATTCACCCCGACTGATTTTGGACTTTGACCTATTGAGTATTTGGGAGAGCTCACTAGATGAATCGGTCGATCGATAAGAAGAAATCGGTCTACAGATTTTGAGCCTAGTAGATTGACGGTGTCGTGGTTTGCGAACATCCTAATATATGTCGAATCGGCTGTGACTATGCGGTATAATACGGTGCGGTTCGTCAAATCATGAGATATATAATTATGTATGACACAAATTTCAAAGTATGTATATGTGTATGTATTGTGCATGGGTATATATTACACTGAAATCTCTGTGTATATCATTTATTTGACCGAGCATTTCATTGATTGGTTAGCAGAGTCCCAAAGTGAAATGTTCCGCCGAGTAATTATTTATCTAATCGTGAGATCGGCTAGTATTTCTCTATATATAAAGAGAAATATTATGATACAGAGCAGATATATCATAGCAACATCCTTTGTATTGAAATCTAAAAGATAAGAAGGGTAAGAAATAAAGAAAGCAAACCTTATTAAGGGGGGTTTTTCCGCAAGGACACTTGCAGGGAGTCAGGGACGAGCTTGCCTATTGCTTTCATTTTTTTTTTCTTCCTTCTTCTCATCCAACCTCTATAACTTATATTAGAAAATTATTTTCTTAAATTTAATATTAATAATAATATTATATAATTAGATAATTACGTGATAAAACATCATTTCTTGAATAATTATTTCTTAAACACAGGTCTCTATCTAATCTTTTGGAAGGTTTATTAAATGACTTAAAATTTGAAGATCCATACCAACTTTTAAGCATGGTTTATTATAATGGTTGGAAGCTAAAAAACTAATTTAAAAATCTTGTTAGAGCAGAGATTTATAAGTAAAGAATATTAGAAGAGTTGGAAATGAAAAATCTAATTATAAAGATTTATTGAGAAATATCAAAATTTAAGGAAATAATTTCTAAATATAATGAGCAATAAGATTCCGGTGAAAGTTAAAATTTGATGTTCTTGTGTGTCTTATTTGGTGCTTTCAGAAAACTCCTGATACAATTAGTATCCGGTCAGAGATAAGTAACATCCTTCCACCTCTAATTGTGCAACCAGCCTTTTTTAAGAAAGTGCTGTCCACAAAAATGGACGGAACATGTTTGTTCATGGACCACCACACCCCACTTGTGTGGTGCGCCGCCCAAGCGTCCAGAGGTCACATGAAGAAGGGGAGAAGAGAGGGAACAGGCCTGCATGAACACGAGGACAAAGAACTGACCAAAATGGCTCACGCCCATGATGTCATCAAGGGAAAGAAATCCAAACTTCCATTAAAAGATGCAGCTTTTTCGCCCCCCCCCACAAAATAGATATAAAGAACAAAGCTTTTCTTCTCTTGGATGAAGGCAGAGGACCCGGCGTCCGTTGTTTGCAGTCAGACTGAAGCCTCATCTCCAAAGGAAGTGGGCTTTTTGAGAAAATCTTGAACTTTTGATTCATCAGCGAAGACATTGCTGTTGGGATCCGGGGGGGGGGGAGAGCTGGGAAGGGAGGTTAAAATATGCAAATAAATCCATGGAGCTGGCCGCTGGGGAAGAGACGGGTGAGGAGGAAGAGGAGGGCGGGCTGGAAAAGATAAGCCGGTCAGAGGAGGTGGAGTGCTGGCCCAGCGAGCCAGTAGTCGCACGCCTCCCCTTTTTTTAGGGGAAAAGATGTGGTTGCAGTGCTCAGGACAAAGCCCCACCTTGCTTACATAAATAAGAGCCCACAAGTGACAACCAGCGACAGCAGCTGCAGCTGCAACGAGAGGAGGTGGAAGAAATAGGAGATCTGGGTTTGAGCAGCTGCGACCAGGGAAGGGGAGCAGCAAGGAAAGAACACTTCTTTTTTCTAGCTGGTTTTGGTTCTGGATTATTGCAGGAGAGGAGAGGGGAGTTTGGGGGGGGATTAGGTATTGGCATATGGAGGGCACCAGAGAGGAGCAGCAGCAGCCCACTGGAAGGTAGAGAAGGGAGGAATTGTTAAATTGGAGAAAAGGGTTGGGGGGAGGGGGTTGGAAGGAAAGAAAGGGAAGCACCCCAGAGGTAGACCCACCCACACTCCAAAGGTGGCTCCTTTCCTCCTCTCTCGCATCCCAAAGGGGAGCTGCAGGGGATCCCATGAGTCCTTCGGCTCCTGGGCATCTTGCTGATGCTGTGAAGGCGTAGGAAGGTTGTGGAAGAGGAAGGATTCGTGTGTATGGAGAACCCGCCGACGGAGGAATTGCTGAAGAAGATCCAGGAGCTGGAAGTGGGCCAAGCCCGCCTGAAGCAGGAGATGTCGAAAATGATGCCCGGGAGGGCTCTTGCCGCCGGCGAGGAGCGGCGGCCGCACCAGAGGTCCCTATCGGTGTCGCCGCAGAGGTCGAGAGCGCCCCAGCGGAACCGGAGGATCAGCGGGTTCGACAGCGGCGGGCCGGCCTGGCGGCGGGGCTCCGCGTCCTTTGGGAATACCTCGTCGCCGCTGCAGCGGGAGAGCAGGGACCAGAGCACGTCTGGAGTGGGCGCGGGCGACAGGGGAGACCGAGAGGCGGCAGGCATCGGCTTGTCGGAGCGGCAGTACCTGAAGATACTGCAATCGATGGGGCAGTCGGTTCACATATTTGATCTGGAAGGACGGATAATCTATTGGTGAGTTGTGGACTCTGGGCTTTTGAGGTTCCCCTTCCTGTGTCTTTTCGTCATTGCGTATGAATCAGTCGTGCTTGGTGCTGAATCGCAGCTGTTTGAGCTATGATCTCAGAGAATTCTTTGCCTTTTGGTTTGGGTTCGACCTTCTCACTCAAGTAGTCTAATTGATGCTGTTGATTGGTGTAGGAATCGATCTGCAGAAAATCTCTATGGGTTTTCTGCGAATGAAGCCCTCGGTCAGAATGCGATGGAGTTGCTGGTTGACACCCGTGACTTTGGCGTTGCTAATAATATTGTGAGCCAGCTTACGAAAGGGGAGAGCTGGACCGGGAAATTTCCTGTCAAGAACAAGGCAGGGGAGCGTTTCCTATCTATTTCCACAAACACTCCGTTCTATGATGACGATGGCAGCTTTGTTGGCATCATTTGTGTGTCAAGTGACTTCCGACCCCTTCAGGAACTGAGTGCTCCTTCAACTAGTGATTCATCTGCTGGATACAGTGGTCCAAGTCGGCCTAGGTTCAGTTTGACAAGCAAAGTTGTTATTGATCCTCAGCAACCTCTACAAGTTGCTATTGCATCCAAAATTTCCAATTTGGTGAGTCGATTTCCAAGCATGTGTCATGACTCAAAGAAGGAATGCTGTAAAGAACCAGTGTCTCAGAATCATATCAGCATTTTAGCTCTGTGTAGTACTGTCGTATTAGCATCTTGGTTGTATTTTGCTTTTATCTTTTCCGGTGTATTCTTTTTTTGATTCTTGGAATCCAAACAGGCTACTAAGGTGACAAATAAAGTTCGTGCGCGGATAAAAGCATCTGATAGCAATGCAGACCACGATATTGGGAGTGGTGACAGCCATTCTGATCATGGCGTCACTGATGTTGTTTCTTCAGACCATAGGGAGGATGGAGCATCTAGTGGGGCTAGCACTCCAAGAGGAGATGGTCCAGCTTGTCCATTTGGTGTCACTTATGCTTCAGCAGGAGAAGAGAGGTCTCCAAGTAAATCAGCAAAAGCTAACCATGAAGAAATTGAAGGAAAAGTGGGCATCCATAAGATAATAGGCGCAAAAGCGGAGGCGTGGATTACTAAAAAGAACATATCATGGCCATGGAAAGGGCAAGAGCATGATGGAGGAGAGACAAAGAATCGCTTTGTCTGGCCATGGTTGCATAATGATCATGAGAGTGATTCTTGTTCTCTGAAAGCTTTTGAGTTGAATGTGAAACAGAAAATCAGGTAACTGAGAATAATCGAATGGGAACAATGAGCCTTCAGGATCATGGTCCTCATTCAATGTTAATAGTACAAGCAGCGTCAGTAGCAGTGGGAGTACAAGTAGCAATGCAGTCAATAAAGTTGATGTTGAAGTTGACTGCTTAGATTATGAAATCGTATGGGAAGACCTGGTAATCGGTGAACAGGTTGGTCAAGGTATTAATCTTCTATATTAGTAGATTGTTTAGTGGCTTCTTTTATTTTATTACCAAAGAAATAAATCCTAAGTTCTCTCAGAAATCCTCTGGATGTCATTACCAATTTTATACCCTATCTAATCATCAATACGTGCATGCCTCCAGGTTGAACAGTTCCACTGAATTTATCTGATTTCTTTCCCCACCATTTAACTTGGTTTTACTAACTTTATCATGCCAGGTAATTTCCTTTATAAAGAAAATTATTTACTAGATTACACAATGACATATTATAGAATGGCTGTGAGGCCTGCTTTATTATATTGTACTTGGTGTTGGGCAGTACAAAAGGAATACATTAACAAATGTGTGTAGTAGAGATGAGGATGCTGAGATGGATGCGTGCTGTGACTAAAAAAAATAAGATTAGGAATGAGCGCTTCCGTGAGGACTTGGGGATAACTCCAATTGATAGTAAAATGAGAGAAAATAGACTCAGGTGATTTGGACACGTGCACCGTCGCCCTAACTCACCGTCGGTTAAAAGATGTGATGGATGCGTGCTGTGACTAAAAAAAATAAGATTAGGAATGAGCTCTTCCGTGAGGACTTGGGGATAACTCCAATTGATAGTAAAATGAGAGAAAATAGACTCAGGTGATTTGGACACGTGCACCGTCGCCCTAACTCACCGTCGGTTAAAAGATGTGACCAAATCTTAATGGATACTAGTAAAAGAGTTCAGGGAGGGCCTAAAATGTGCGATGTTATTAGGAAGGACTAGCTTATTGAGTTTAAACACGAATACAACACATGATATAAATCTTTGGCGGAACAAGATTCATGTAGCTGATCCCAAATAATGGGATAAGGCTCTGATGATGAGGATGATGATGACAATGGCATATTATTTCTGCTCATGATTGTGCTCCATGAGTGTTGAGATTTGGCATGGTAATGGTATTTGGTACATCAGATAAAAAAACTTCATCTTTGTGTCCATGTATGTCTTGTAGTTGATTTGAGACTACATGTGGGCTGCAATCATGGCTAATTTGAAATTTGGTGATTCTTTTACTGCAATGTGATTTTGTTTTTCTCCAGAAGTAGATGGTGCTCTTGCTCAGGATTGGTTTTTTTTTTCTCTCATGTCTATTCAGGTTCTTGTGGAACTGTATATCATGCTCTATGGTATGGTTCGGTAAGTCATTCTTCTGCATATTCTTCTTGGTTTCTCTGTCTAAAAAAGCAGTAGCTTAGTCTTATAAATAAATATTTAATATGGGCCATCTAGTTTTGATGGCATATTCCTGCATTTATTCTTTATGTCATGTGGCTTGTGACCAAGATATTATGTCTACATTTTTTAGGGTTATACTTCACTTTTCCGATTCTCATGGACATCCATGGGCTCTTCTCTGAATAGTACATCCTTGTGCATCTGTATTCACAGTCAAAATACATGATAAATTTTTTTTGTATGCTTTTGTTCAGGTTATTGACATTCTTTATCTTCTTATTAAAGAAAAAATCTTTATTTCATAGCTTAGTCAAAGTTACAGATGGATGACTTATCAACTTTATAAGAGCTTGATTAGTTAGTTTACATTTTAGAGTACATAATGTTGTCTATTTTCTCTCCTCTCTCTATTCTCGGGAGTGGGTTTGATATTCTGTGTATTTTTTTTGCTTCTTTCCAACTTTTTGTGCTTTACATGATCATTGGCAGTTTCTAAGTAGAAATTAGGAAAAAAGATTAATTTCAGTGATCTGCTATGCTGGATTCAAAGTGCTTATATTATTAGGGCTTGCTGCCTTCATGCAATATGTGTTACTTCATTTCTTCAGTATCCCTTTAAACAAATGAGCAATTGACAAGATTGTCCACCTTTCCCCCAAAAAGGTTGACGGGATTGTTTTGTCTGCAGTAGCAAATCTTAAAAATCTGTTTATGAAGCAAGAAGACTAGACATGATGCACTGGATCGATGGTTTGATGGAAACCTTTGTGTAGAGAAACACAAAGCGATTAGCAAGTGGAAATGGCAAATGGAATATCAATGGTCCTAGAGAAATGGAAACTATTACAGAAAATTTAAAAGAAAGTGGGAAAGAGAATTAGCAGCTTAAGTAGTTGCTAAGATAAACAGAATATCCCCAATTCTCATCCTGAAGAAGTCTTGTTAATCTTCTGACAGTTTTAGCACATATATAGAATAACCAGGAAGGTCTTCCGCTGTATAGCAACAAAGTATTTTTTTAGGTAAAAGTTGGTGAGTACCATATCAGGGCTTTCATAAATAACTGAACCATGAACAAGACCAAGTATTTGTACCAGGTGAAAATGTATTTGTTCTTTGCATGGTAGCCTCATCTTTTTTATTAGAAGTCATCTCATGAGACCATACAGACCATAGTTATCAGAATACAACTCTCTTGACTCATAATTTACATGGGATTGTGACAATAATCCCCACCTTTTGTCATCACAGCCCCACAAGTTGAAGGGTGTCTGCAGGGGGGGAACAAAGATGGCCTTAAACTGTTGTGCTTATCCACTTTGGTCTGGGGCCATACTGTTTTTGTCCTTTATGTTGGGCCTCTTGTGGAGGCCGGAGGAATGTGCTCTATCTTATAAATATGAACTCCCGCAACTTACAATGGATATGGGCTTATCATGGTAAGCCCCATCCTTACATGACAACAAATGTTTTGAGCTCATTGTCCTCACTGTTTCCATCTCCTCATCTTTTTTTCCATGTTTCTTTTTGTTTCTCTCTAGTTAATGAAAGAGAAGCAACCTTAACACTTGGAAATGTTCCAAAATCTGGACGTGAAGGATCAATACAATCACTTTAAGAATGCATCTCAGCATTTCTCTGAAGCATGCTTTAATTCTGCTGGATATGCCCCATCTATCTCCACATTCTTTATTTAATATATTATATGAGATTATGGATCAGTTCATTATAATATTCATGGTAGACATGAAGAGTCAGCTTCTTGCAACAAGGCTCGTTTAACATTATGTGAATTATTCACATTATTGCAGGATGTGGCGGTCAAAGTATTTTCCAAACAAGAATATTCCGATGACATCATTAGTTCTTTCAGACAAGAGGTAAATCCATAATTATTCTTCATTCTGTAAATCAATATCTGAAATAAATCTTTCTGTCATTTTTTTTGAAACGAATAAATCTTTCTGGTATTGATTTCCTTCATCTTCAAATGTATGCATAAATTATCATGAGTCATATGGTGGTAATGTTAATTTTTTTTTGCTTTAATTTTATTTGTGATACTTTAGGTATCTCTTATGAAGAGACTAAGACACCCTAACATACTTCTATTCATGGGGGCGATCACCTCTCCTCAACGGCTATGCATTGTTACAGAGTTTCTGCCACGGTTTGTTCTCTACTTCTCTCACTTGTTCTGAAAGTTTCAATCAAACAACTATTTTATGTTCTTCTAACTACTAAGGTGCATGAGGATGGCATGGTTTCGTTATATGCTGAACATTGATGATACTGTGTTGAATATCTCCTTACATTATTATGGATGTGGCTTGCATGGTATAACGAACATTCTTTTTTTGTGAGAAAGCAAATTGGATTTTTTTATTTTGTTTTTGTTGGAAGAATTCGTCATTTACTCTTTAGTATCTTATGTTTACAATAGTTTTTCAATTGCTTGATTTTTTTTGTTAAGTTTAAAAGAATTAGCAAAAATAACCTCCCCTTTCCTAATGTCCCCGAGAAAAGAAATGAAGAAAGGTGGAGGACAAACAAGAGTGAAAAAAAGGGAACAACAGGAGGACGGTGGGAATGGTTAATATCATGAATTTATGGAGAGAAAAATTGAATGTAGCCTTCCAAGTGTATTGACTCCCCAAGTAATTACATATTCCAACTATACATCATAAAACAAAATGAGCCCCATCAACACCTCCATACAAATAAAGTGCCCAGCCTAAACAAACAAAAATCTGCGACCTCCTCAAAGAGGCTGAGGATTTGGTGGGCTTATCTGCAGAGGCCTCAGCCCAGGTCCTCTCACTCACTCTAATCTTCTTGATGGAAGCTGGGGCACCTCTCTAAACTCTTCCTTAAGATCCTACTTTTGTGTTCTCTCAAGGACAACCCTTGACATCCACTTTGTGCACCCATCCTACTCCCTGATCCTAGCTCTAGCCATGACAATCGCCTGTCAATCTCGGAAAACTTCTCTGTTAACCCTCTCTCTCCCAGTTCTGTCTTCCTCTTCTTTCTTCCTCAGCTTCTGAGTGACTGGAAGGTACAGAGAACCATCAGTGATGTGCAAAACAATCTCTCCCTGTTCTCTCTCCTCCCCCTCTCACTCTGACAGTCACACACAAACAGAGAGTTGGGGGAAGGGGTTGCAACCGTCATCTGTATGTGTTTCAGTAGTACCCACAAAGCACTCTGGAGGGAGGGGAGATCAAATAAGAGCATATTAGCCTTTTTTTCCTACCTGAATCATCATAAAGTTAAGTTAAACAGACAGTTGATGACAGTATGAAGACCACAGAGATGTAGAGTAAAATATAAAAGCTTCTGGTGGGTACTTAATTTTTCTGAGACAGAAGAGAAGTACTTATCATTGCAAAGCGGCATCAAAATGGTGATGAATGAGGATAGAAAAGACAACAACTATAGGATTTCTGCCTATTGCATGTTGTGTAAGCAGGAAATCAAACAGCGGATGAATTTTGATCATTGGTTGGCATTGAACTGTGTTCTCGTTTAGACAGCTCCAGATAGGGTGTTTTGAGATATCTGAAGTTTTCTGGAGTGATTAATGAAAAATAACCCAAGTGAATTTAGGTGTAGAAAGTTTTACTTTATAAAACAAGTATGTTATGTGCTTCTCTTTGTTCTTGAATGGGGATTATTTCTGAACTAATGAATCTGATTTTCTTTTTCTCTTGTTTTTTCTCTAATATAGTGGTAGCTTGTTTCGGCTGCTTCAACGCAACACCACTAGACTGGATTGGAGACGACGAGTTCATATGGCCTTAGATATTGTGAGTATAACCTGTAAAGAATAACCTAAAATTAAAAAGCTCTTTATGTTTCGATGTAAAGCAACTGTTTGTTATTTACAGGCTCGGGGAATGAATTATCTTCATCGCTGCAACCCGACTATTGTCCACCGTGACTTAAAATCGTCTAATCTTCTGGTTGATAAGAATTGGACTGTCAAGGTTGGGTTTCCTTCTTGAGAGAAATGATGCCAGTTTGAGTCAGATATAACACATCTTCTTCTTTTCCTCCTATTAATAGGTTGGTGACTTTGGTCTTTCTCGTCTCAAACGTGACACATATTTGACAACAAACACAGGAAAAGGGACTGTAAGTACATACATATATCATCCTGCATTATTGCATATTTTAGTATGTGATCTGGAAACTGTTTTGTGAAGACATGAATATTTTTTAGTTGTTGCCATGTAGTCTCAGTCTACTAAACTCTAACAGTATAATTTCTGTGCTTTAGCCACAATGGATGGCTCCTGAAGTTCTTCGCAATGAACCTTCTGATGAGAAGTATGTTCAAAGCTTCTGTATGATGAAATCTCATTTCTCTGATTGGCTTCATGTTTGGCTTTTCTCTTAACATGGAGAAGATTCTTCAAAATTCATGCTATGGTACTAAAATTTACTTCTGTTATTGGAAAAACAGGTCAGATGTATACAGTTATGGAGTAATATTATGGGAGCTAGTCACTGAGAAAATCCCTTGGGATAATCTCAATTCAATGCAGGTATTCTCCATCTATACGCATATACTTTCTACCAATACGAATTATAGTATATTTTACCATCTTTGGCTCTTGTTATTGGCTGCCTGGAATTGACAGTTGACATGTGGATGACGTGTGAGGCACAGTCTCTCATATTTATTAAATTGGTAAGAGTAATTTTGTTCAGTTGATATGATCTATACTAATGGAAAAGGATATCCCATTATCCCAAAATATCAGTCTTCTTCTGAGGTTTTTAGGGCACGTGTGTACAAACTCAAGGATAAGGATCCTATCCTTACCTTTTCATTTAGCTTGTGTTTGTTTAGGATGTAAGGCGTTCTAGATCAAGAATATGTATCATATATGGAAAATGTGTTTGGTATTCTGATCTTAATTTGGTTAAAAGATGTTGGTCAGTATTGAATGTGAATTGTTTTCTTCAAACATAACATTTACTTTGGATGAGAAGTGAATAACAAAATATGAAGTAAAATGCTAGAGGAATTCTTCTCTTATGTAGCTGGAGTAGGTACATTCTTCATTCCAGGAAACAAGGTCTATGTGGAGAATCTGTTCTGAAGGTGTTCTTCTCTTATGTGTAGCTGGAGCAGGCACAAGCTTAGAGTACCAGTGGACTGTGACATCAGAATTCCCTGTTCTAAGGGAACTTAGTTGTAACTTGTAGGATGAGTAACCTCCTCTCTCTGATTGACTACTACATCCATGCTACTGTCGGACGCGGAAAATTCTCTCGTTCTTTTTTTTCTGTTTTATTTTTGCGGGCGTGCCACTCTGTACAACAGACAAATTTGGGGTTCGCTTAATGTGGGTATTTACTCATCCATTTATTGGACAATATATATTCTGCGCGATTTATTTTATCAGACGATTAGAGTTTCGTGTACTGGACCTTTCCCCACGGACCGAAGTCGATGTTAATTTACATTGAGTTGAACTCGAAAACCTTTGATTCTCTGTCAAAGAACACCTTTCGTCTATGTTTGTTGTGACAACAATGACCTTAATGGTCGCCCTTTGCGGGTACACACTCTTGCAAAGAAAGTTGAAGACTTTATTGCTTGTACATTTGTAATTTAAATTACAATTGGTCTTTCAAGACCTGTACAAATAGTCTCGAATATACAATTAGGTCTTTAGGGTCACATTCGGCCATGATTCGATTCTTTTGAATTTTGCTTCTGCCACAATTAGACCGTTGACTTGGATCTTCATCACGATCGGACCGCTGGGTTTGAATTTGATCACGGTCGGACCGTTGGATTGTCAAGATGATCATTGTCAATCAATTGTATTTGCTTCATGGTCACCATCACCATTTGATTGCGATGGGACCTTCAAGCGGTCTTGCCAGGTTTCTGTAAGCTTGTGCCTTTTCTGGGTATTTTTGTCATTTTTTGGTATTTCTGATATCTTTCCAGCCATTTGTTGATTTCTCGGGGTACACTTGTCATTTCTTGGCTCCCTGGGGCTTTCCGATCATTTCTTGGCCACCCAGGGCTTTTCAGTCATTTCTTGACATTTCTAGGGATTCCTGCCATTCCTTGGCGGTCCTAAGACTGGGGATGGCCAGCCATAAGCCAAGCACAGAAGAGCGCACGCCACTTCAGCGAAGTGATGTGGGTCTCGCTCCACCGAGCCGTGCCAACAACATAGGCCTTATATGGTTTTCTCCCTTAGAGGGGACTTTTCTGCCACTTCTTGCTTTTAAGGAGTTTTCCGCAGTTTCTTATCCTTCAAGAACTTCTCCGTAGTTTTCCACCCTTAGAAAAATTTTGCTGCAATTCTCTGTCCTTTCTGGGACTTCTGCAACTTTTCCATATCAGGGTATTTTTGCAAGTATCGGCCGCCATGATTAGAGAACTGAAAACTTGGCCGATGTTGTCTTTTAAAGAAGTGTCCCGAAGGAGATTTAGACAACATTGTATCCATGATTGTTCAAGAGCTCCTTGCCGTTTTTTGACATTTCCAGGCACTTGTTATTTCTTGGCCTTTTTTGACCTTCTGCTATCGGCTGACGTCCCCTGGTCCTTTTGTCATTTCTTGACTTTCCCGAGCAGTTTCAGGTATTTTCATCATTAAATGACTTTCCCCAAATGCTTCTGTCATTTCTTGGCTTTCTCGGACATTTTCGCCATTTTTTGGCTCTTCCGAGCGGTCCCAGATACTTCCGTCATTGATTGACTTTTATGGGTGCTTCTGTCATTTCTTGCTCTGCTTAGACATTTCCATCATTTCTTGGCTTCCCCGGACATTCCTGCCATTTCTTGGCTTCCTCGGACGTTCCTGCCATTTCTAGACTTCCTCGGACATTCCTGCCATTTCTTGACTTTCTCGGGCAACTTCTACCATTTCTTGGCCTTTCCGAGTGGTCCCAACTACTTTCGTCATTTGTTGACTTCTCTGGGTGCTACTGTCATTTCTTGGCGTCCTTGAGTGCTTCGGTTATTTATTGACTTCCTCGGCGTCTTCGTCGTTTATTGGCATACTCAGACATTTCCGTCATTTGTTGACTTCTCCGAGCATCTTTACCAAGTAGGATCTCCTAGGCCCGACGCAGGAGAGTGCACGCCGCTTCAGAGAAGTGACGCGGGTACTGCTCCACTGAATCGTGCCAACGACATTCCCGCTTTGAGCTATATCGTCTTTACAGCTTGCCAAAGGCTTCTTGCCATTTTTTGGATCGACCAAGGACTTCCATAGAATTTCCAAACTCCGTGAGGGTTTACATGTAATTTTCCCCAACATCAGAGCATTTCTGCCATTTTACCAACATCTGGGGTATTTCTACAATTTTTTGGGCAACAGCAAGGTTCGACGCATCGGGGAATCGGGGCGAATCGGGTTTTTCCTGATTCGCCACGATTCGCCTGAATCGGGCCGATTCATATGGGAATCGGGCGAATCGGGTTTCTCTTGATTTGATCCGATTCGGCATGCCAAACCATGGGCAACAGAGGGACCTTGTAATTTTGCACCATTCGAGGAGTTTTCTGCAATTTTCAACCCTTTAGGGACATTTATGCAACTCTCCCTACAAATTGGGATATTTCTGCAACTTTACATCTTTTAGAGGCTTTTCTGCAATTTTACACCCTTCAAGGGTTTTTCTGCAATTTTCTACTATTCAAGGGCTTTTATGTGATTTTCCACAAATCGGGGGCTTTAATTTTCTGGACAGTAGGACATTTCTGTAATTTTCCTTTAATCGGGGTATTTCTGCAATTTTTGGACAACAGAGGGTCTTTTCTGCAATTTTACATCTTTCATGGGTTTCTGGAGGTGGAATACCTCTGGTGGAGATGGGCAGAATGCCCTTTGCAGATGGGCAAAAGCCCCTTTTGGAGGCCAAAAGGAGAGCTCCCTTGGGGGGAGCCTCCAAGGAATGGGGGATCCCCTCCAAAAAAATGAGGATGACCCCCCTCCAACTAGCACCCCCCCTCCCTGATGTGGGACGACCACCAAAAATACAACCAATTCAACCAGCAAGTGACCCGCCACAAAGTAGAAGCAGTTCTTTCAACATGCCACATAGCCCATAGAAATTCCAAGAGATTGACAATATGAAAACAACAGAAACTACAAGTTCGTGGAATCGTCCCACGCAGCAGAAAAGCGTCAGATCAGTAGTAGGTAGAATTACCACAAGTCTAAGGCATTCATCACACAATAATCATCCCAAATTAGCGCTAATAGGTACATTGGGAAACTCCTCACACAAATCGGTAGTGGCATTCTCTTAAGCGGGCTAGGAGTCCTACCACTCAAACATGCTACAGATGTAACCGGATACAAGAAGAGCTGGGGAAAAGAGAGGACCTTTATGTTGCTGGTTCGCCGGAGGAAGAGGACCCCGACTGGGCATGGGGTGCAGTCAGAGACAACGTCAGTGCCGCAAATCCAGCGACCAAAGGATCTGGACTTCGCTCGTGTCAGGACGGAATTGTGGGCCGACTAGAGTGCTGGCAAGGTGGCGTCCTTGGTCGGAACGACTGAGCGTATTTGTGCGGGAACGCCGGGAGGTACAGGAACAGCTGGAAGGAGTCGTTGACGATCTTGAGGCCGTGTCGGTTCATCAGTGTCGCCAGTCACAACTCCGGTCGTCGCAAGCGAAACTTGAATAGGGGCAGCCTTGCTGGGGAGTGGGGACAACAAGGCGCGGGGGGTGGCGGCGTCGAGGGGAGTCGGCCCTCGTAGGAGGGTTGGCAGTCGCCGCGCTGGGGGGCCCACGCCGGGGGTCGACCAAGCCGGGCCTAGCAGCCCTGGACGTCCGGCGCGATGAAGCAGGGCGAGGCAGGGAGTCCCTATGCGTTGGCGAGCTCCGGGGGTCTAGCGTGAGAGGAGCTGAGGGACGCGGGAAAGGGGGGTGGCAGCGTCGAGGGGAGTCGGCCCTCGTAGGAGGGTTGGCAGTCGCCGCGCTGGGGGGCCCACGCCGGGGGTCGACCAAGCCGGGCCTAGCGGCCCTGGACGTCCGGCGCGATGAAGCAGGGCGAGGTAGGGAGCCCCTACGCGTTGGCGAGCTCCGGGGGTCCAACGTGAGAGGAGCTGAGGGACGCGGGAAAGGGGGGGGGGTGTTCGAACAACGACAGGGAGAGGGAGCATGTGAGTGAGAGAGAGGGAGCGCGGGAGTGGGGTTGTCGACGTCGTGGGGTTTTCTGGGGGGGAGGATGCTTAAGGGGAAGGAGGGAAGGCGAAAACGCACAGGGGGAAGGAACATGCCTACGAAGGGTAGGGGGAAGAAGGATGATGAATAGGGAATCGGGGAGAAGAGACGAAGAGGGAGGGTGAGAATAGACGACGGGAAGAAGGAAGAAGGAGGGGTTTCGAGAGGAGGAGGAGAACACTGCATACAGTTCGAGGTGGCTTCTTCTCCAAGGAAAATTCTTGCTTTTTCTTCTTCTATTCCATGCCTTCGAAGACCAACATACAAATATATATATAGGGATAAAACCCTACAGTTCCCATCTCCATCTCCACTGGGACCAAAATGCCCCTAGAACAAATAAAGAAATGACCTCCTCGTCCCAGAACCACAAATAAGCTCAAAAACCACCCCAAAATACATCTGAAAATGGAGAAAACTCTCATGGGCCTCACATATCCTCAAATAAACATTAAGATCACTCACAACTCATCAACCCTTCATCGCCAAGCCACAAAGATGTAGTCGTTGCTGCCGAAGGCCGTCGACACTGGTAAACTCGAGTCGGGTCGAAACGAGTTTGTGCTCTGGTGTCCTCACCGCTCCCTTTTATAGAGGTGAGGGGGGTGCCTCCGGTTGGATGAGATGAGAGCCGGAGGGCATCCACGCCCCCCCCCCCGTCCGGTTGGTTCCAACCAGAGGTTCCTTCGGTTAGGGGCCAACTGGAGGCACCCCACCTCTGGTTGGGGCCAACCGGAGGGGGGGGGGGGGGCAAATCGGTTTTTTTTAGGATTTTGGTGTGTTTTGTGGGATTTTCGGAATTTCTGTGATTGTTTGGGTTTTGGATTTCTGGATTTTGGAATTTTCAGTACTTTGGGTTTTTTTTTTTGGCTTTGTGGGGTTTTAAATTTCTGGAAAAGATGGTATTTCTGGAAAATGGATTTTTCATGACTTTTGGGTTTTGAGAATTTCTGGATACTTGCAGAAATGGGTATTTCAGGGATTTGGGGTTTTCGGAAATGGGGGTTTTGAGAATTTTTGGAGTTTTGAGTTTTGGGAAGTGGGAGTTTTCAGATTTGGGAATTTCTGATGTTTATGGGTTTGGGAATTTCCGGTGTCTTTGGGTTTGGGAATTTCCGGTGTCAACAGTTACTCAATAAAAATTGGTACACTGCAGTGTACCCTTTTTCAGATTCTTTTTCTTTTAGATTTGTAAGCTTTTTATACTTGCATAATAATATTCTAGTATGATGAACATTTTATGAGAACGTATGTGGGATTTTGACTAGTATGAAACATGGTGTGGCAGTTGTTGTAAAGACTCCAATAAGTGGATGATGTTAAGCATCTTGACCTCTGTTATCATGAAAATAGTTCATCCAACAGAAATTGAGAATTGTATGTTGTTGGCACATAAATATTTCCAAACCCAAAAAAACCCCACAAAAACCCAAACCTCCATAAAAAGCCAAAATCCCATAAATTCTCCAAAAAATCCACCCAAAACACCAAATATTTCCAAACCCAAAAAACACCAGAAATTCCCAAACTCCCATAAAATCCCCAATTTCCCAAAACCCAAAACTCAAAAATATCAAAATTCCTCAAAACCCAAATTCCCAGAAAATACCCATTTCTGAAAATTCCCAGAAACTCCACAAAACTAAAAAAATCCCAAAATTCCAGAAATTCCCCAAACCCCAAATTTCCTCACAAAACCCAGAAATTCCCAAAAAAACCCAAAAACCCCGGAATTCTTAAAAATCCCACACAAAAACCAAAAATACCACCCCCACCACCCCCCCCCCCCCCCCCCCCCCCCCCCCCGAAAAAAAAAAAATGGGCCCAAATATCCTACCTCTAGTTGCACCCAACCGGAGGTGGGGTACCTCCGTACCCCTCCACCCCCCCTCCGGTTGCCACCCAACCGGAGGGATTCCCTCCTCTTCAAACCCCCCCAACCGGAGGGGGGTACCTCCGGTCTCACCCCCAACCGGAGGGACCCCCCCTTCGGTTCCTTTTCACCCCCACCTCCGGTCCCCCCACTCTCCAACCGGAGGGGGGTACCTCCGGTCCCCCTCCTCTTCACCCCCCTCACTTCTATAAAAGGAGGGGGGGGGTGCTAGCATGATCCTCTCTCCTTCTCTTGGAGGGTTGGAGCCCCCCCTCTTTGGCCCGTTAGGGTCTTTTGGCCCCCCATCTTCAAGGGTCTTGAACTCTCTCTTGGGAGGGGTCTTTTGACCCTCTACCCCCTTGGCCCTTAGCCCCCTCATCTCCCTTGGGTTTGTGGGATGGGAAAAAATTGCAGAAATACCCCCAAAAGGTGCAAAAATTGCAGAAGAGCCCCACTTCAAGAAAAAAATTACAGAAGAGACCCTCTGCTGTCCAGAATTGCAGAAATGTCCCGGTGAAGGGAAAAATTACAGAACTATCCCTGCTGTCCGGAGAATTGCATAGAAATCTCCGGTTTGTGGGAAATGTCATAAAGGCCCCAGGAAGAGCAAAAAATTGCAGAAATATCTCCGGGATGGGAAAATTACAGAAAAACCCCAGAAGATGTAAAAATTGCAGAAAAACCCTGGGAAGGTAAAAAAAATTGCAAAAGAACCCCTACTGCCCTGAGAAGTTGCACAGAAGCCCCCAATTCGTGGGAAATTGCATAAAGCCCTTGAAGAGCAGAAAATTGCAGAAATATCCCAGTTTGTGGGGGAAAAGTACAGAAATGCCCCTGAAGGGTTGAAAATTGCAGAAAAGTCCCCGAAGGGTGCAAAATTGCAAGGAGGTCCCTCTGCTGCCCAGAAAATTGCAGAAAGACCCCTGAAAGGTGCAAAAATTGCAGAAATGCCCCTGCCATTGGAAAAATGGCAGAAATACTCCGATTTAGGGGAAAACCACATGTAAACCCATATGGAGTTCGAAAATTGCATGGAAGTCTTTGATCGGTCCAGAAAATGGCACGAAGCCCCTGGCAAGCTCCAAAAGCGACAGAACTCAAAGCGGGAATGCCCTTGGCACGACTCGGTGGAGCGGTACCCACGTCACTTCTCTGAAGTGGCGTGCGCTCTTCTGGGTCGAGCCTAGGTTAATCACACTCGTCAAAGGTGCTCGGAGAAGTTAACGAATGATGGAAATGTCCGAGCATACCAATGAATGGCAAAGATACCTAAGGAAGTCAACAAGTGGCCGAAGTATTCAGGAACGCCAAGAAATAGCAGAAGTACCCAGGGAAGTCAATCAATGGCGGAAATACCCGGGACTGCTCCGAAAAGGCCAAGTAATGGCAGAGATGTTCAAAAAAGCCAGGAAATGGCAGGGATGTCTGAGAAAGCCAAGGAATGGCAGGAATGCCCAGGGAAAGTCAATCAATGGCGGAAATACTCGAAACTACTCGGGGGAGTCAAGAAATGACGGAAAGAACCCGAGGATGTCAGCTGATGGCAGAAGGTCATAAAAGGCCAAGAAATGGTAGAAATACCTGGAAATGTCAATAAATGACAAGGAACCCCTAGACAGTTATGGATATAATACTGTCCAGGCCTCCTTTTGGTTTCTTCTTTAAAAGACAACATTGGTCAAGTTTTCAATTCTCTGGTCATGGCGGCCGATGCTTGCAGAGATACCCTGATAAGGAAGAGTTGCAGAAGTCCCAGAAAGGGCAAGGGATTGCAACGAAATCCTTCAAAGGGTGGAGAACTACGGAAAAGTTCTTGCAAGGCCAGAAACTGCAGTAAACTCTTTAAAAGCAAGAAATGGTAGAAAAGTCCCTTTAAAAGGGAGGAAACCATGTGGCGCATGCTGTTTGCACGACTCGGTGGAGCGGTACCCACATCAATTCTCTGAAGCGGTGTGCGCTCTCCTGGGCTCAACTTATGGCTGGCCATCCCCGATGTCACGCCCCTCTAATTTAGCAGCGGAATAAATTGGGGAGACGTGAGCAAAGTGTATGGTAACGTAAATTGCGCGTACAGTCGCAAAAATCAGAGCATTAATGAACAATAATTGCAATAAACTCGTTATTTTATTGATAAATCACCTAAACTATTACAACCACTAATTCTGAGCCAAAACATAAGGCTCAATAACATCATTACATTTAGAAAGGATAACTAATCAAATATCTAACTAAACTCTACGATACTAAGGTCATTCCGTCGCTATAACTCCAGGTCGCTCATCACTCCAGTCCATTCCCGTTGGTGTGTGTAATGTCATCATCCGACTTACCTGAAACACATATAACAAATAGCGCAGGTGAGCGATAACGCTCAGTAGGACTTAATATCTCGTAAAGACAGGCATGCTTAAAGTGATTAATGTCTTGTAAAGCGGGATAACTAGAGAGAACAGTCAAGTATAGTCAAGAGAGTAATAGCACATGATAGCAAGAGAACGATAAAATCTTTAAAAAAATATTGCAAAACTAGCATGATAACGGATTGGCCATGTAACGAAATAGCACGTAAAGTTGCACAACAGTACACTAGTAACGATTGGTCGATCATTTTATCAACCGAGAGAATATAGTATAGTGATTGATTGATTGTCATAGATTAGATCTTGATAGTATTAAATGGCGCTGAGTGTATGCCACACACCCTGATCATGTTGACTCCCATGGGAAAATGGCACTCTTCGGGCGCTCTCCCTAGGACTAGATCGGGCCCTATTGCCTGACATTGGTTATGTTTGTTATCTTAGACAATCAATTGTATGGCCAAATAGAGTACCAAAAAAAGATGAGAGTAATTGACGAATAGACGAGAGTGTAGAGAGAGAATGTGAACAGATGAGAGTATAGAGATAGTGGATGGGATAGGGACATATTCATAAAAATAACGATAAACAAACGATAGTAACAGTTGCACAACACTAGATCGTGTGCCGGCAGTCCGGTAGAAGTCACAACTGCCCATTAGCCGTGCTTATGAACACATGCTAGAGTTCCGGCTTGATCCCAAGGTAAGAGAGAACACACTAAGGCCGTTGGATCATGCTGATCCCTAGGGTGTGATGGGTTTTAAGAGTACAACCAGCTCGTCGGCAATGGACGTCTGCCAAAGCCAAGAAGACTTACGGAGGCCTTGACAAAGAGTCTCTGGTCCGGTCAGGAGTATTTCCAACGGAGAGGTGGTCCATGCCAAGAAAAAGTGTGTAACGAAACGTTGCCCGTCTTGCCTCGAGTGCTCGATGGCAGAGGGATGCGATAACGATGTACAAATCACGCGAATAAAATGAAGACATTTGTTATTTAAAATAATAAGGAATTTAAATGAAACAATTACACTTAATTATCAGATAGATTATTGAGTAATTTAATAAGGTCAAATGACAAATATTAATGTTTAGTGTGTGCAAGTGTAAAGAAATCATGAGAGCATGAATAATTGTGCATGTGACTTTTAAATTAATGAATTTCATGTAATTATTACCAAATTTAATAATAAGATCATTACTGTTCATAATAGTACATGATTAGGGTTAAACATGGGTTAAATAGTATAACTAGCAGGGGCATATGAGCAATTCAGGGTTTCTGGTGACATTTTAAAATCGCGACGGGGGTCCCCGTCGCGTTTCATGTCGCGACAAAGCGGTCGGTCGCGTTCTGCTTGAACTGGGCCAGTCGGGTGAGCCGGGAGGAATCCGCGACAGCGCGGGCCGTCACGTTTATGACGCGACGGACCGGCCGGTCGCGACCCTTCTGAGATCGCGACGGGTCGGGCCGTCGCGATTTCAGAAGGGCGGCCCGACCCAGAAAAGGGGATCACCCCTTTTTCAGGTTGGGTCCATCCTTCCATGCATGATACAGGTCACTTCTAAAATCAATATAAAATTGCACGAAGGTCCAAAAAGTATGAAATCAGTTTTAAATGAAAGTAGACACCAGATCTATATGCAGGCATGAGTAATTAGAAAATAGACAAGTATTGGGCATGCTTCAATTAGGTTACATTTCGGTGACCTAAAACATGCACAGTCATGGTTTTCGATTTAATTAGCAAAGGATGCATGATGAAAATTGGGGAAAATAGAGTCGTTTGAAACCTAAAATCATGTAGTATTTATGAGAATATTTGCAAGGCATGGGATCGAGTCTATTTATGGATTGAAAGCAAACATGTAGGTTCGGGTACATGATGATGACAGAGATTTGAGCATTTAATTTCCTCTCATGGAACAACGAAAATTGGGTAAATCATGGGGCTTTCAAAGATAGATGTATGGGCTACCTATGGCCGAAGTTATGTGATTTGTGCTTGAGAGATTGCATACCTTTTTGCGTTGTAAAGAAATCCTAGGGTTTTGGACGAAGTAGAAGGTGAGATCCTCTTGCTCCAAGCCCTTCCTCCCCTTGCTCCTCGTCCTCAGCCTCCTCTTTTCGTTCTCCAGAGCTCCAACAACATAATGGGGCTTGGTAGAAATGAATTAGAGGTGTTTTGTATGCTTAAAGAGTCCTACAACCTTAAAACTCTCCTCTTCTCTTCAAACTCTGAAATTCCATAATTATCACCTTAAATTCTAGCATTTATCCATCTAATAGGATAGGGGAGAAGTCCAATTTCGTGGGTAGAGGGTTTGGGTAGGTCTAGGACTCTTGTAGAGATATTTATAAGCTATTTTAGTCCTTATCTTACCCTTTTTAATTTATTTAATAATTTACTCCGAATTTCTACATTTATCTCCCCATTTTCTAGCATCTATTACCTAATTGGCTTGGGGAGAGATCTAATTTCATGGTAATGGGTTAGGATGGGATGAGGACTCCTTTTTAGGATAATTATGGGTTAATTAATGATTATCTTAACCCTTCTTCATTTATTATTAATTAAGTACGAAATTAACTTAATTAACTCCCATCCAAAGCCTTCATAATTGGGCCCACTCTTTATATTTGGACCACTAATATAACCCATTTTTTAATTTAGCTTAATGGGCTTTGGTTTAATTCTATTTATTCACCATTTATTCTAATTTAAATCTATTTATCATATTTATTTAATTAATTTCTTATTTTAATTCAATTTAATATTATTTATCTCAATATTTCTAACCTTTATCCATTATTTGGGCTCTTGCTTTTGGTCCAATAATTTATGTATGGCTCAATTGTACAACCCATATACTTAATTTACTTAATGAGTTTTAATTCTCTTTTTATTAGAGAATTTATTCATGGGCCAAAATTGTCCATTGGTCCAATTCTCATAATATGCTATCAATACACATTATTTAAAGTCTACCTACATGTTTATTTAAATTTTTAATTCACTTTGGCTCATAAAATAATATGTTTTTCGACTTATTCCTTAATTACGAATTACGATAATAAGTCGCATAAATTCTTAAACTTAGATTAAATGATTTTTCTATGTCCAAATTTCTTGATGGGTCATTAAAGAACATTATTTAAAGTATAACTATTATTTTTTCAAAATTTTTATATGAGTTTTTATGCATGCAATAATGATGCGTACCTTTTTAACTAGTTGAATTTATTAATTGATAAAATTTTAATTTATCTATATTTTCATATTAATAAATTTTTCGGGGTACTACACCCGACCTTGGGATCACTAAGAAATGGCAGGAATCCCTATTAAAGGTCAAGAAATGGCTGAAAAGTTCTGGGACGTCAAGAAATGACCCTAAAGTCCCAGGGAGCCAAAGAAACGACAAGTGTACCCCGAGAAGTCACTAAATGGCTGGAAAGACCTCGGGATATCGGAAAATGACAGAAGCACCTAGAAAGGGTACAAACTTGGAGAAGCAAGACCGCTCAAAGGTCCCGTCACAATCAATGGTGATGGTGACCATGAAGCAAACACAATGGACTGACAATGATCATCTTGGCGATCCCTCTTGGCGATCCAACAGTCTAATTGTGATGAAACCCAAGTCAACAGTCTGATCGTGACTGAAGCAAATTCAGAAGAATCGGATCGTGACCAAATGAAGTGTTGAAGACTCGGTTATATAATTGGGACTCCTTGTACAGGTCTTGAAAGATCAATTGTAATTTAAATTACATGTGTACAAATATTAAAGTTTTCAATTTTCTTTGCAAGAGTGTGTACTCGCAAATGGCGACCATTAAGGTCAATGTTGTCACAACAAATAGATACTAAAGGTTTTCTTTGACAGAGAATCAAAGGTGTTCGAGTTCGACTCGATGTAAATTAACACCGACTTCGGTCGGTGGGGAAATGTCCAGTACTTGAAACCCTAATCGTCTGATAAAAAAATAAATGCGCGGAATAAATATTGTCCAGTAAATAGGCATGTAAAATACCAGCATTAAGCGAATCTCAAATTATTTGTTGTCCAGACTGGCACGCCCGCAAAAACAAAACAAAAAGAAATGAAAAGAAAGAAAAAGAGAAAGAAGGGGTGAATTTTTCCGCGTCCGACATGTGTATAACTTGATCAACAGCCAAGGGGATACGTACACAATAGGATATGTATATATGCACCCTCCTAAAAAGGATAATATGTATACACATGATGCAGGTGAGTTAGGATGCCCCTGTTGCAGTGGAGAATATATGCAAAAGACCTAACTGACCCGGAAGATGTACATACAGTCCTAAATGATTGATGTGCAATGGAGATGTGACATTGGTTATATCCATCACAATCACCTAAACAAGGCAGTCATACAAAGAAGATGATCTTCTAGTCGTTATTTCTTCCTACATGTGTTAATAGATCTGAATGATGAGGGAAATGCTGAATTTGACTTTCCTCCGTAGGAGCAAAACCAAAGCTATGGAGACTACTTGAGAAGTCCACCAAGTGGCCACACTTCATTTGCAGTCATGCAAGTGCCAGTAGAAGAATGAAAGGGAATTTAGGGGCAAAGTCACTAGTCCCCAGTTATTTGATGATGGCTTCATTATCCATTTTTCTTACTGCACATTTTATCTAAGACAGCATTTAGTGGCTTGGCCTTCTTAGTTTGCCTGAATTCCCAGTGTGAACTGGTTTTTGGTTGGATGGTCTTGTTAACATCTTCTACTACTAGCCCTTCTTGGTGTTTCATTGGCATCCAAAAACTTTCATTAGTTGCACTTTTGCTATTTGCTTCATTGTTATCATATTTCATCTCTTCTACTTGTCCAAGAAATTACCTATAGACGTGAGTGTACAAGTAGTTAAAGTACTACATTTTATTATTGTCAAGTCCAAGTGATTCTGATTGTCTCTTAGGGTACTTGCTTAATCTCATCAAGTGGCTTTCACCACAACAGATTCACCCAATAAACAACTAGATCAACTTTGCTCATGTTAGTAACCTATTCCAAATCATCTTTTGGCTTCTGTCAACATTCTCGCGGAAAAATATTTGTTTGAAGCAACTTACTATGTGTTAATCTGCATTCCAGGTGATTGGTGCTGTAGGGTTCATGAACCAGCGGTTGGAGCTCCCAGGAGATCTGGATCCACAATGGGTATCAATCATAGAGAGGTGTTGGCACAGGTCTGAATCCCGGTCCTGCCTTTTGATCACAGTTATGGTTTCCTATATTGGCATGTTTCGATGCATTTTCATTCATCTTACATTTCTTATGTCTTAAAACAGTGAACCACACCTTCGTCCAACGTTCCAGGAGTTAATAGAAAGGTTAAGAGATTTGCAGAGGCAATACTCTCTCCAATCCCAAATGCAACGCTCATTACATGCAGATACATCACAGACCACGGCAAGAGTGAAGCTTGGATCTGAGTGAAAGCGCATTCTTTCCATCTGTCAACTTTGGGATGTGACAAAACCAGTTGGCTCTTTATGAAACTCAAGTGGGCTACCTGTGTTTTTCTAAGTAGCCCAGCCTGGCTGTGGATTGCGCCTGACAAGATGGATACCTTTTCCAACAAGAGATGTTTGATCATCCAAGAAGGTCTCACTGGAGATTGGGCAACATTGTCGAACCTGGTGTTTGCCATCCATTCACACAAAGATGTGGGGGTCAGAAGCCTTTTGCAATTGAAGAAATTTCATTATTAACATGATTGCCATGGGCTGATGAACTATGTGGTGAGATCCACATCAATTTTCACTCTTCCAAAATGTTTTCAGTTGAGGTTCTCTTGGCGTTCTGATTCATCAGTCAGCTGTAGCATAGACTGTAGAGCATTTGGAATCAGCTATGCATGCTAACAATGTACATGCTAACAATGCTGTATATTGATAAGCAAAAATGCAGGTTCCCCAGGATGTAACTCATTCGTAATTTTTGTATATTACTTTTGTATCCAGAGAATTGGGCAAGTCAAAAACCTGTGCTGCACTGATCAGAGAACAAAAAATTCATGCTAAATCTTCGAATCTTTTGTCGATATCAACAAGAAAATGAATTCATTGATCAGTACTGATGGAAACTACTACTCCAATGAGGTTCTGTTGATGTGCATTGCTAGAGCTGCAACAATCTGAGCTATTGTCTGATCCATGTGTTTGTGATGTTGGCAATTCCATGACATGGATGTGCATCCAGTGAACTTTAAGTCCTAGAAGTATACTATATATCTTCTGTTTACATGAACTTCTGGTGAAATATTCATGTGCTATGATATCATTAAAAACCAGATGGTTGAATGAAATATTCCCATTTTTTATTGGCGGAAAACCCCCCAAAATTTGATGTACATTCATAACCCTTGATAATCTCTGATGATTCTCCTCTTGAGCGCTTTGCAGGATCTTGTTTTTAATCATAGGGGAATGCTGAGATTAGGTATGGTCGGATTTGGTGTAGGGCAACAATCAATCTTCTAGTTAGTATATGTTTTTTTTTTCTACCTGAAGATATAATTATTCATTTAAGTTTAGTATGCATTGCATTTTCCTTTCTGTTTCAAATGAATGAAATTTAACTTGAGATAATTTTAGTTGTAATTAAAAGAAGTACTTCTGACATTTGTATTCGTTATCAAGAAAAATACTTCTGACATTTGTACTGGTTATCGAAAAAATAACTGTAACTTAAACTAATTATAAAAAAAATGATTCTATTACATAAAAACAAGTTTTATATCTGTTGGTGTGCGCAATTAGTAATTGGTTTTCTAGACAAAAGTTGTATGGAATGTCCGTTTTCTAGTTGAATGCTTTAGATATGAATGTTGATCTAAGTTTAGTATGGATCTGGTCTTGACGACAATAATTGGCGAGGTATACCACGTTTAATGAAAAGGCAATTAAATACGTTAGTGCTTTCTAGTTATATTATATATATATATAATATAGATAATATAAATAATAATACAACAAAATATAAAGTGATGGGTCTTGGTATCCTAGACGGATCCGGTGGCCCGTTTATGGTCTCAACCCAACTCGGCCCCAGTTTACTAGGCGTTGTAGGTCCATTAAGCGGCGTTAGCTTGGAACGAGGAACAACCCAAGAGGAGTTTGACTTGAACTAGGATGCATCTCTGCAGTCGGTGTTCGACCATAAACTCTGAGCTCTGTGATTCTGCTAGGGGTTCCTGCTAAAAGACCAGTACTCTAAGGAGTTCCCAATTTGGCTAGGACACATAATCTTGATTGACCTACACTTGTTCACCTAGAAAAACAACCCCTTTGCTATAGTTAAAGGGACAGTGATTTCAGATCGAGACTAGAGATCTCGACCTAACCTTCGTACCTAGTCTCTTTCTCTCCACTGCATATTGAATTTCCCTTTGGTCCTCTTCTCAAGTCGTCTTTTGATTGAGCGCCAAATAGTCCTTCTCGGAAACTCTTTTCTTGGGCTTGACTTCCTATAAGTCAAGCGATGTTAACACTGACATCTGTAACATCAGCAACTTCGTTAACCTTTCCATCAGTATATATTTTAAGTTCATCATCTTGGACCCCTCTGAAGTCAATTCACAACGACCTTAATTTGCTAGTTTGGGTCCGACTTCATCGCAGAGTACATATGTACACGGTGCATAGATTTGAATTATAATGCCGATTTGTAATACAGTATGGCGTTTAGTTTCTAAATATATATACACACACACGTAACTTGCCTACTTAGAATATGTAGTAAGAAGTTTACAAGCTAGCTCAGTATTGGGATCACAATAGTGTTAGGATTGTTCTTTAGTATTAATAATATTATTAATCTTCCTCTGATTAATGCAGTAAGTTTTGTGGCGCATATCTCCGAATCTACACTGGATTTATTTGGACTTCGATTTGGACATGGATAGATGACATTACTAGCTAGTTGGGAGAGAGATACCTAGCTAGCTAGGGTTCTCATATATTATAATATATAATATTACTTACACACCCATGATTGCAACGATACACACACAATTAATGCAATGATATCACAATTAAGAGACGAATTGTGAAGCCTCCACTAGCTGTCCAGTTGTATGATATCCTTGTGAGCTTATCTGCCTCTTTCCCTAACTTTGGCTGCATACAAGTTTTCCTTCGATCTCCATAACAACTCCAAATCTTTTAACTTCTTAGTTGCTCTGTGCTCACTTCTAATATGGAGGTCTTGAGTTCAAAACTCAGAATAGTTGCTCTGTGCTCTCTAGCTTCCGTACTCTGTTTGTTGAAGTTGAGATTTCGTTAGCGAATAAGGACTAATATGTGTCGACTTCAGGATTGTTTGAAAAGAGTGTTGATGGAGTGGTGGGAACTGCCTGCCACTATGCCACTAGCAATGTCTTCGCCATGCATTACAAACAAAGGAATTGAGTGCTAGCGCCACTATTCGTTGCGTCGCAGAATTGCGGGTATTATGCTTGTCTTGATTTAATCTGTTTGTAGTTTTTTATGTCGCAATATTGACAAGAAGTGTTCGATTAATTATGACCTTAATGAGCACCCACTCCCGATCTTTTGCCTTTAACTTTGGAAGGCATTATCTCAAACCGATATACCAAGAGTGGTCGATCCAATGTCAATAATAACGAGAGCTGACCTTGTGTGTGTTAGGCTTGGTCGGGCCGACCTCTTAAGTAAGGCCGGACCGACCGTAGGTTATCAACATTATTTCATTTTTTTCGTGTTTTCTTGATTAGTCATTGATGAGACCGGATGTTTCTGATGATTTAAATGGGCCAACCTTGGGATGTCTGAGATTGGGTCTTGGGTGATGAATTGTTCAGGCTCATGTGATGAGTTAAAAACCCCTTTGGCGTTCTTCTTCTTCTATTATGATGACTGCTAATGTTGGACTCGGACTCAGTTTATATTGGGTTGGGTCTATTAGTCACCATGGCCCCAAAATCAGGTAACGTATCTTGAAATCTTTTACATATTTTGAATACTAATTAATAGTAAGATTCCTCGAACCCACACATTCTCTATATAATTAAAAATGGTCAAGAGGGATTAATAGTGGATTGTAGCTAGTGCCATTGACCAGTTGATATAGGATAGAAAGAGGGAAGAGACATGGGAGAGACCACCTCCGGCCTTGTTTGAACATGAGAGTGGGTTGGTTTTGTTGTGGTGGGTACCTCTAATATATTTTGATGATAGAAACTTGAGATACAATCGTGATTTCTCACTTCAAGTTCACAACTATAGTTGAGATATGCACACAACATATTACTATTTGAATATCTTGAACATATTCATAATCATGTAAAATTTGTATACAGATCTATAGACTGATGGATATGTGTCAATAGATGGAAAATTCAAGCAAGAATCAAGCTTATGGGAAAGCTATGTCTGCAGCAGATCTTTGTTCAAGCTCGTGAAGTTTCATCAAGACAATCCAAAATTTGAATTTTCAAAAGTCTTCTCAGATTAAGAACATTCAATTTCTACCTCTTTGAACTCTAAATCTAGTTTGATTGTTAATCTTATAATTAGTTCGATTCATCTTTTCTTAGTGTGCGTGTGTGATATGATCTGTGCGATCTCCATGCACAAATCAAGTTGATGTGAGTGTGTGTTATACTCTTTGAATTAATTAAGAGTAAGATTCTTGCACAAATGTGTGATCTGAATCATCTTAAATCTCGTGTTCTCTGTGATTTGATTATTTTCTGCAATAGATGCTTGTTAGGCCCGTCCTTTGGAAGCCAAATTGCCCATTGAATCACTTAGTCTAAGTTGTAATCACAGCAAAGCTAGGTCTGAAATCAACTCTCGCACATCTTAGTTGTCCTTAAATTAATTCCGCTCTTATCGTGCTCATTACAGAATTGGTGATCTACTTCGAGTTGAGATGGATAATTGTTTTGCAAGATTGTTTGAGATCATATCTTTAAATTTGATTAGTGTTTGTGTTAATTTTTAAATCTATTCAACCCCTACATTTAAACTCAAAACATAATTTCCACAATCTTTCATGTTTCTATTCACTTGAACTGTATCTTCCATGCGCTGTGGTAGGGTTTTTCAAATTTTGATCTAACCCAAAAAATCGAATTGAATCAACTAGTTAGGGTCGTTTTAGTTCGGTTTGAAGACCCCCTAGATGAACCGATTATATATATAATTAATATAAATAGTATAAAATTTCACAACAAAATTTGTGACGTGGTTGGTTAGTGTACTTTCATAGGAGGTTGTGGAGTTCCATACTCACACTCACCTTAAAAAGTATTTTTTTCCATTTTCTGTTCAAAGCGAACCAGTTTGATCCGTGTTCACCCCTATGTGACAAAACCTCAAACGAAAAAAGGAAACAAAAAGAATTGGGCCAAAAGTATAAACATCGAGGTTGGGTCTTCAATCTAGGGTTATGTGGACCTTTCTTATGTAAAAATATCTAGGGCCTTTTTTATAATTAAATATTTTATTGTGAATAAGTTATCCATAGATAAGATAATCTAATTTAAGTGATTTTTGATTCGGGAGAAAAACGTCATCCAGATTAATAATTTTATCAGAACTAAGACAACGAGTTAGAGTTATCAGATCTTAATCACCAATAACTACATAAGATATTTGAGTTAGCTCATAATCTGTCAGAGTTGATAAACTACCTTTATCATGGAACAATAATGTCACATAAGGATGAACAAAATTAGTAATCATGCTTGTTTTATAGAATTATTATCACCAGCTAATTTGATAAGAGTTGTAACAGTGTAATAAAGTGAAACCGAGGACCACTCTCTTTGATCTATGCAATCCTTTCCGTGTGCAAACCCAAAGCCCAGTACTGGATTCGTACGTAGATTCGGATTACGGATTACACTCAGAACTTAACTTGCCGCCAAAGACTCCTCCATGTAAGAACCCTAGCGTACGTACGGCCATGCAGGCCGCAGTCCTCGTCCGAGACCGACACAACTTGCTATAAGAAGAACAAATCTTGCGCAGCAAGTTCTGAACTTTTATTGCAGAGGGAAACCCGCCTCTGCAACTTCGTTGGTATCTGAGATCGATGGGGAAGAGGAGCTCCTCCCAGCGGGGCCGACGGCGCGCCGCGGCGCACCCAGACTGGCGCCACCTCCCCGCCCCGGCCCTCCTCTGCGTCTGCCACCACCTGCCCGACTTGGCCGCCTTCTTCGCCTTTGCCGGCACCTGCAGGGAGTGGCGGGACGTGGCCAACTTCGGCAAGAAGGCCTTCATGGACTTCCAGCCCCCCCTCCTCTGCACCACCGACGGCAAGCGTTTCTACAGCCCCGTGGACGCCAAGTCTTACAAGAACCGCCGCGTCGCCAGCATCGTACGCCGGCTGAGGGGCTCCATCATGGACGTCTCTCAGGGGTACCTCGTCATCGAAGCGGACTGCGCCCTGAGGGAGAAGAAGCTCGTCCTCCTCAACCCCTTCACCCAACACAGAGTCGGCGGCCTCCCCCGGCTTTACACGGATTTCGTCTTTTGGCTCGTCCTCACCGCGCCGCCCACCTCGCCGGACTGCGTCGTGGTCGCCTGCTCCAGCCTGCAGTGCCCCCGGAGATGGACCTGGGGGCGCCATGACCTCCGCGCGCCGTGCTCGACGGAATCCATAGAATATGCTCGGCCCGGTGACGCCAAGTGGACGACTTTCGAGCGGGGAACCAGCGTCCTGGGCACCTTCAAGCCCGTGGCTTCCGCCGACGGGAAGGTCTACGCATGGGCGACTGCGGAGGGGGACGACCAGCTCGAGCTCGTGGTCATGGAGTTCCTCCGCGGTGAAGAACCTAAGCTGACGCGTCTGCACACCGTCGCCTTCACCGACAGCTCGCTATACCCGGTCTGCTTGGCAGAGCCCAGAGGAGGTGATCAGCTCCTGCTGGTGGTCAGGGCTTCCTTCGTCTCCCCCGATGGATCTGTGGATGTGACGAAATCGACATTTGAGATCTACCGGCTGGATGCTCCCGAGCAGCCGTTGGTGCAGAAGAGCGATGGGCTTGGCGGCCGGGCTCTGGTCATGGACTACTTCAGCTGCATGGTGGCCGATAACCCGGCCGGATGGGGGGGCCGAGGTGACGACGTCTACTTCTCCGTTGGGCATGGTTCTGAAGCTTGGAGATTAGGGTTGAAGGATGCCACTACTGCGTCCTACTTTGCACCTCGGCCAGCTGATCGGAAGCGATATTATGATCGAGCTTTGTGGCTTCTACCAGCTGACACCTGCTCTTGATCAGTTGGTGATCGACTGGGGAGATCAGAAGATCACAAGAGACATATTGCCCATGATACTGGACTTCGTTTACGTACGTTACGTGCAGTACTGTTCTAATTTCTACAAAGTTTCCATGAACTAATGATGCCTCTGTTGTAACCAAATTCCTAGCATGCATGCATGCATGCATACGGGTCTTAGTTCAGTAATCAAGATTCTAGCTAGCGTATTGTATATTCTTTAATTCTTTCCCCTGCATGTCTTCTATATATGGATTGCAAGACATATATATATATATATAATATATATATATATATATATATGGATGAACTCCTTAGCAATACCTGTGTCAGTGTGACAAATGCTGATTAGTTTGATCATATTGAAATTTACGTTGTAGATAATCGAGATAGATCACCCATGCATGTATATATAATATACAGACTCATAATTACAAGATAGTACTGCTTGCAGGCCGATGTATGATAAATTCGATCAAAACAGTGCACCTTCTTTGCATCCAAAAATCATCTTTTTTTTGTTAATTTTTTAATCAATGCTTAATTGGTTAATCTTGGCTTTGTCAGAGGAGCTAACCCACAACCACTGTTTATCCTTTATTCCTTCTTGCTAGCTAGCTAGTTGAGGCAAGATTCAATCCTGGATTAGTTTGAGGAACTCTAATGAATCATATCAAGTAATTGTTTCTGCAGTTCCAGTACTGTTGTGTATGCTGCATGCAGAAGCATGGTCTGGGTTGGAAGATCTAGGAATATTTGTATGTATATAGTATTAGAAGTACTTGTAGTGCAAGTATATATATTCCTTGGTGCCTCTAGGAGTTGATCCCTCCCTCCATCCTCAATTCTTGTCCTGAAGAAAACAAGATACTTGGCACCTTGGGTGTGTATATATTGCTATTCTGTGATGCGATCAGTCATCTTTTCTTAAGCACAATTTATAATTACTATTTATTAGTTGAGTAGTATATATTGTTGTACTCTTTTAATTGGTATTAATTCTTTGTGCATGTGTGGCAAAATTGGAGTGGGATCAGGGAGGGACATCATAACTGGAGCAGGCCAAATCAGGCCTGGAAGTAAACAGATAGCAAGTGTAATTTCTAAGTGTAATAAAATTTTCACTTTATATAAAATTCATATAATTATCATTTTCATATTTTATCAAGAACATAAAAAATATGAGAAAGACTTATTGCACTTTCATATTGCACTTTAAGTGCAATATGACTAGGCAATAAACTCATGTGGCATCCAACAATTAGATTGTCACTTCCTCACTCCTCATGTGAGAGGTGTCACATGGGTTATTGCCTAGTCATATTACACTTAAAATGTAATATGAAAGTGCAATAAGTCTTTCTCAAAAAATATTTATCACACGTCGGTGTGTAACAAGATGGCACGTACCGAACTTGCAACTCGTAAGTGTAATAAATATTTCTAAAAAAAATTAATTTGTCATCTTTGTAAATTAATTATATATGAATGTATCTGTCAAATTATTATTATTATTATTTTCTATTTTGTAATGGATGTAGATCGGAAACTTACACAATGGTACGTGTTAATTAGGGCTTTACATGGAACAACATAATCCATATATATTTACCCGTATCTTTTAGATACTCGATCCAATTAGAGGGCATATGAAATTATAAATATTGAACCACATTTAATCATATGAAGATAAATTATAATTAATATAGAATCCAGTTTTTCATTGGTCTCGCCTATCCCTATCTCTGTTTCTCTCCAACTCTCTCTCCTCTCTCAATTTCTCCCTCTCTCACAGTCTTATCCATTTACTCATATGAAGATAAATCTATAAATTTCGTTTGATTATTCATATGCAACTACATGCGACTCTTTCCTGTCTACTCCCTCCTCTCATAAATTTCTTTTAATTATCTCCGCAAATAAATAAAACTATTTATACCTATAGATGGACAATAAAATTCTTTTGAGAAATCACATATATGAAAATGATATTCGCACATTTATTGTTATTTGTAACGATGTTATTGCCATATATAGTTATATAATATATTAATATTTTTATTCATTTTAAATAATAATTGTATTAATTTTGTATCGATCGTTGTTAAAAAATTATTTATTTGGGAATATATCCTATTTTGTTCATTTTAGATAAGAATTATTATAAATGAATTTATTTTGGAATTTTTCTTTAGATTTTGGAATTATGTTTTTTGTAGTTCTGTTTTTTTGTCTTTTAAAAATTTTGGATTGGTTTTATTTATTTCGTGATCTTTTTTATGGTTTTTTGTTCCAAGGCTATAATATAACGATTATTTTAGGTATTTGCTTTCTTTGGATTTTTTTAGTTTCTCTTTCTTGTGATCTTTTGTATAAATTTAAATTTTCACATTTGGCTATTTAATTTTAAATCTAAGAAACTTAACTCGTTTGTAGTCCTTAAAAAGGACATGCTTCAAAGCAAAATTAAATTTCTGACGCTAAAAAATAAATTTTGATTGCAAAAATATCTTTTAAAGTACATTATAGATAATTTATGTGTATAAAACCTAAACACACTTTAGCAATCACAAAGAATGTACCTTGAAGAATGCTTTTTCATGCACACTTTCCATGTGTTCTATATAGATTAAGCTATTACCTTTTTTATTTACATAAATAATAACTTTTGTTTATTTTAAGCTAAATTCTTATTTTTTATGCTTATGGAGCATGTGAAGTAAACAAAGTGCACATAAAATAAATTCAAGATATAGTGTCTTATCTGTGTTGCAGAAATATTCTTATTTAAAGTGAAAATTATTTTATATGCATAAAATGTGAAAGCTAGCTTAGTGAGGTAGATAGAAAACATTAGCATATATATTATTTATCAATGCACTAAAAAAACTCACTGAAAAAACTTAGGTAATTGTGTAAGCGTACACTTAAGCATAGTTGTATGAAATACGAAGTTAATTTAATCATATTTTAACTTCTCTATGTGGTCGAGTTCTTTTTTTCTTATTTTTTAGAATAATTAAATGAATGTTATGGTTGACATTTAAACACAGGATAGTTTCTTTTTCATTCTATGATAAAAAGATGCTATTTTGTTTAATTTATAAAAGTAAAATATTTTCATTATATATTGTGGAGGCCATTTCTAGCCTCCTAGGCCTGCGGGCCTGTCATAGCCCATCACGCCCCATCATGACCCAGTAGAGCACCTGGGCTCTCCGTCGTCGAGCCACGTGACCTCGGGTTCAGCCCAAGGCTTTCGAACACGCTCTGACCACCAAGCCTCCAAGGGTCCCCAAGGGCTGTCTCCGGATGCCCTGCAACCTATTCGAGCAGGGCACGATCTACCACCAAGCGCCTTGCGCTGCTTCAGAGCACCGGGCACCGAACAGCCTATCCCGTAACTGAACAAGCCTCTGCTCAGTACCTCTTGGCTAGAGGACCCAGAGCAAGCCCCCTGGTTAAAAGGCATTAACCATGAGGAGGCCCAACATGCGCCTTCAACACGGACAACTCCCCGCCTAAGGACTCCAACTGACGCGTCCCTTCGGGCAGCGTTGAAGGAGGTAACGCCTGAACCACTCCTCCTTTGCCTATAAAAGGCACAGGTAATCCCCATGCAAAGGTACAAAATCCTCCCCTAGCACACTCGCCCATGCGCGAACACACATAGAGAACCTTCCATTCTTGCCTCTTCCACAGTCTAGTCTGACTTGGGCATTGGAGGGTTCCCCCCGATTCTTCAACTGGGCCCCCTGATCTCTTCTGGGTTTTGCAGGCATCGTCCGCACCGGTGACCGTCCTTTCCTTCTACTCTTAGTAGAGGCCCGTTCGGCCCAGCCCCGAACAGGATCTTACGTCCACATATATGTTTGATGACAATCACAAAAAGACCTATATATACATAATTGAGGAGAGAGAAAATGGCCTTAGCCCACAAAAGTCTAATATGCTATGTCCAGTCCATTAATGCCCTCAATAGACTAATCCAGAGTAATTATATACTATAAAAGAATAAATCCTCGAAAACCTTCAATGGCTAATATCAATAATTCATGATTCATGTTGATCTCACTAACATTTGGTTGACTCGGTCAAATGGGGTGGAGGTTTCATAAAAGTGACTCGTTCAACGACAAAGGATCTTCACATGTTCAAAGAACTACATCATTTGGATAGTGGAGGAGATCACGAAGATAAGTGACAACCTCAATTGATTCTTGTAAGTGGACCAATTAATTGAGAAAATATCCAAACTCACTAAAAAAAATAGTCTTTCCTCTATTTTCGTTATCCTCTTAATTCTTGACTTAAACATCACATAATTGATTACTTATATGTTCTATTTGCAAGCAATTCTTATATATAGGGAACTATTTTCAACTTCTATAATAATCATATATGCATGTTTATAGTCACAATCAAATATCTTATATATAATGAAATTATACATGAATTAACTCAAAACGTTTACTTTATATTATTAAAAAACAAGATTTTTATGTTATACTTTTTTATCCTACAATTCGTTCAACAACACTTGACTATTAATAAAAAAATTAGATAATAATTTTTCAATATATAACTTTTTATTTGTCCAAAATTTGTCTAAGACTTTGGCTCAATCCTTAGAATTAAATTTTATTTAATATTTCTTTTCCAAAAAAATTTCTATTTGGTCTAAGTATATTTTTAAGGAAATTAAACCATTTTGTGTCATATACTTTTTATAGATAGACAAATTTATTTTATCTATCATTTATGAGCAGTTATCTAGGAGTTTTTTTGTAAGTGTCATTTATGATCTAACATGTACCATTAAAATAAATATTTTCATATTGTTCATTTTCAATAAAATTACCTAGAGGCACACTTCATAATACAAACATTATATATATAATATATAAAGAATGAAAAATGGTTATTTGATGTATATATGTTAGCTTTCTTTCAGTGAAAATTCATGATTTCAATCTGTATTATATATCTACATTAACAATGAAAAATATTTATTTGTTGTATATATGTCTTGTTTCTTTAAGTAAAAAAGTATGATTTCAATCAGTACTTAATTAAGTTATGTGTGCATGCTTGGAGTTGTAATTCAAAATTCAGATCATGCTTAATTATATTAAACAAAACAATAATTAGTATACAAAAATTCTTATCTGATAATCTAATCGTGTTAAATTGTGTTTGAAAATATTGATGAATTAAATAAGAGTTCACATCTTAACACACTGCAGAAGTTCTGAATGTTGGTTGAAATTATTATGTAATTAGTGTGCAACAATTTTACTATTTGATCTGAACATCACTTCAATATTTAAGAACTTAATTTACAAATTATGAAGATATTTTAAAAAAATTGGAATATGTAATATACTTAAATAACAAGGGATGATATAAAGTAGATTCTCAATGATTTTAATATTATATGAATAAACGATTAAAAACAAAACCATAATATAATAATTTAAAAATGTTTGAATATAATGTAAAGAAAATATATATTTTTCTATTTCAACTAATTATTTCTAAAAGATATATTTTACTGATTAAAAGTTATCAAATACCATTAAAAATCCGCTTGTCAACAATACAATATACTTTTAGAAGAAGTTACATAATAATTACACCTATTAAGTATTCCTTCTTATAGAATATACTCACATATATATTTTAGAAAATATGCTCAAAATGTAAATATAAAAAATTTTAAACATCAAAATAAATCTCAAATATTTTAGGGGTATTTATATTGTAGTCATCCTTTTTCTTTCCATAAAACTCTACACAGCAAAAATTTTCCCAAGGAGGAATACTTGGGCATTCGCTAAAATCATTCCATGGCATTAGCATATTTTTATCTTTTCATTGCAAAAAAAATATTAATTATTTCTTTGATAGTATAAATTAGTCCCAAAAAAAAGTCTTATCTTTAGGGAGAATTAATTATTCGTCTCTGGGAGGGGCGAACCATTATTTCCCGATCCCTGTCAGGTTTCCTCTGGACGGCGTCGGTCCCTGCTTTATGAGAGACTTATTTTCCAGTCCCTAGGCGCTTAACGGACGTTATCCTCTTGTGTCCATTACCCATTCTACCCCCAGCCCACCCACCCGTGACCTGTTCGACTTTAATGCCTTTCGAAGGAGGAGGCAATGGCGGAAACCTTCTCGCCGCGGCATTGCAGACCAGCGTGCCCCGTGCTTGTCCACTGCGAAGAGGAGACCTGCTGTTTGGGAGCGCTGCGAAGAGGACACCAGGGTTACCGTTTGGGTGCGCTGCGAAGAGGACACCAGGGTTGCCGTTTGGGTGCGCTGCGAAGAGGAGCGCAGAGATTCTAACTGATTCTCACTTCCTTCCTTCTATCCCCCGTGTAGGTGAGTTTTTCTTGTCGTTCCGATACATATTGGTTCCACCGATCCCCTTGACCTCTGTATATCCACATCCCTTAGTCGCCAGATCTTTTTCTTGCCAAGAATGTTTCATCCATTTTCGTTCTTGGTTAAAAAATAGTTACATACATTAACTTTTTAATTATGTCATTACCAACTGTTTTTTTGTACATAAGTGTCTAACTATTTGTATTTCTAATTCTTGAACAAGTTGTCGAGTACTTACATATCTTAACTGTGTACTCTGTAACAACTTTGTAAGTAACTGTGTAACTGATGAAGAATTACATATATAAATGTGTAATTATGTGATTACCAAATGTTTTTTGTATGTAAGTGTCTACGTATTTATATTTCTAATTCTTGAACATGTTCTCAAGTACTTACATATCTTAACTGTGTAACTCTGTAACAACTTTGTAAGCAACTGTGTAACTGTGTACCTGATGAAGACTTACATATATTACTGTCTAATTATGTGATTACCAAATGTTTTTGGTATGTAAGTGTCTACCTATTTATATTTCAAAGTATTTACTATGTTCTCAAGTACTTACATATCTTAACTGTGTAACTCTGTAACAACTTTGTAAGCAACTGTGTAACTGTGTAACTGATGAAGAATTACATATATTAACTGTGTAATTATGTGATTACCAAATGTTTTTTTGTACGCAAGTGTCTACCTATTTATATTTCAAAGTATTTACCATGTTCTCAAGTACTTACATATCTTAACTGTCTAACTCTGTAACAACTTTGTAAGCAACTGTGTAACTATGTAACTGATGAAGAATTACATATATTAACTGTGTAATTATGTGATTACCAAATGTTTTTTTGTACGCAAGTGTCTACCTATTTGCAATCTCTGTCTATGAACTTGTATTTGTACTGCACAAGAATGTGATCATTATACACATCAAAATTGCAGGGTATAGAGAAAGTACCACTTTGGCGATGGCATCTGCTGGTTCTTGCTCGACGACAATACCATCTCTGCGATGTCCATGTGGATATGGGTGGTGTGATATATTTACAAGTCACACTACTAACAATCCGAATCGCAAATATTATAAGTGTAAGGTGTGTATATGGTGTGGAGTTCGTGGCAGTCATTATTTCTTTGTAATGCTTAGTATAGTGAGAGGTCTGACATTGTTGAAGTAACATCTTGAATTTTCTTTGTTGTGTAGAAAGGATCATGCAAGTTCTTATGTGGTGTGATGAATTTTTGGCTCTTGGTCGATCATCCGGTGCAAAGTGTGAATGTGATGAGGTGATGCAGAAACTAGTTGAAGAGAATGAAATTTTAAGAAAGCGAGTACAAGAACTTCAACTTCAGCTAGAGAAGAAGACTAGGATCACTGCAAGCCTTGGTCGAGTAATCTCCACGTTGACAACAGAGGAGGCTGATAATTAAAGGACTTTTATGCTTCTTGTATGTCACATGTAAGTTAACAAATGAATGTAAATTCAGAATGTTGTATTAGTGAAGGCAAAGATATGTGTACTCTCTAGAATGGTTTCCATTTTGTTTACTTTTAGAATATTGTATACATTGAGAATGTCATATTGTGTTACGCAAAACACATATGTACTGACCCACATTTCTGTATGAGAAAGATCATGTGGTTACTGGGTAATGTTGTTTAGTTGAATAAATATAACAAGATCCATAAATGCTTGTAACTCACTACTATAATCACAGTTGTACGCATGCAAATCCACCAAAAAAATTTACTGTTAGTACTTATGAGAGTAATTGTGTAACAACTATGGAAGTATTTTAAGCGTATGTAATTACCTATTATCTTCCTCCATACGTATTTTAGTACTTTTATTGTAAGTGTTTAACAACTTCCAACTACTTACATAGAGTTAATTGTAACTGTGTAAGAAGTTATGAAGTAGTTACCGACAGTTAACTCTGTAACTGTGTAACAACTTATGAAGTACTTACACACTTAACTGCGTAATTGTGCAAAGTATTTAATTACGTATTAAGTACTTACATAGTTAAATGTGTAAGTATATAATTACTTACTTCCTTTGTACATAAGTATTGTAATAGTAACATTTTTCCAACTATCCAAATAGTTACACAGTTAAGTATGTAACTGTGTAACTATGTAATGCACAGGAAAAGCAACTTCGGCTCATATTCTCAGTGGTTGTCGACAGACGACGTCTGGCTGTCGACAACCGGAAACCGTTTCACTTGAAAACTTGTACCGGTTCAGTTTCAGACTGTTTTTTCTTGTGTCGTTTCACGCAAGGTTATAAATAACCCTAAATGTCGTCACAGACGTCCCCTGAACACCTCATTTTCCCGTATGTGCGAATCCCGAGGTTTGTAACACAAATCCCACCGTTCCCATTTTTCCAAGCGCATCTCACTCTTCTCTTCTCTCCTCTGCTATCCTTCTAGTATCTTCTCCATTCCTCCATTTGCGCCATCTCCACTCACTTTCTCTCCTGCTATCCTTCTAGTATCTTCTCCATTCCTCCATTTGCCATCGCCATCTCACCATGTCAACACAGGCGGAAGATGGTTTCTGCTCGTCAAAGAAAACCGTCAGAAGAGGCAGGCGACACTTCTAGGGCTACTGCAGAGCGGCGGAGCAAACATACGGCAGACCGCACCCCAAAGGTACATGTACCGGAGAACCTGGATCTCTGTAGGGTTGCTGGTGTTTTCAAGAAAAAAAATGCAGCGACGATATGTGAATTTCGCCTCCCTTGAAGATATGTTTGAGGGCTTGGAAGACATGTTCCAAAAGCAACACTGGGTTCGCCTTGTGAAATGGCAGAAGGAGTACTCACCAACTGTTGTTGCTGAGTTCTTCAACAACTTGGGTATGTCAAAAGAACAAACTTGTACACTACAGTGAAAGGTATCACCTTTCAAGTTACCCCCAATCTTTTCAGCCGTGCCCTTCAAATACCCAAAATGGGGCTAGCATTCTTGGCACACAATTACATCCTACTGACTACTATACTCTTATCACTTAGGAACCCTATGACTCCAAAAACCATTGCCAAATTGAATGCCAACACCTTTCCGCCCCTTCATCGGATGATTCATCATATGTTCACTACCATCATTGTTCCAAAAGATGGTAGTAGAGAACTTGTAACTGAAGTTCACAAAAAAATCTGTTCTACTTTTTTCTTAATGGCCTACAAATCAACTTGCCACAGCTCATGTTTGACCTCATCATGCATTGTTACAAGGATCCAAAACGCTCAATGCCTTACGCCTGTCCCATCACATCCGTCATATGTTATGTTGGCATTCCCCTTAGAGCAGGTGACACTGTTTCCCTTAAACCAAGATGTGCATATAATCTCGCAACAGCTAAAAGGATGGGGTACAAGATGGTTGAAGGCAGAGTGACAAGGACCCTTAAAGGGCAAGAAGCAGCTGAGGAAGACGAAGATTCCGAAGAAGAAGACAGCAGTGAGGAAGAAGAAGAATCAAAAGAAAATATGGACATTTCAGGAGGCAATGAGGATGTACCATATATTCCCTGAACCAGATATTCAGAGTGCATCTCAAGTTCCATTGTCTCAAGATATGAAAGACTTCATCTCTGAACAACTGCTTCAATGTCAAACAAGAACCACCAGCATATAAATACTTAATTTGGTGAGTTGAACCAGCAATTGGATCAGTTGAAGCAACACGTGGACACTAGAATGGATGCCATTGAACAGAGTCATGGTCATCTTCAAAGGCATCTGGATGGCATGGATTATGGTCTAATGCACCTTCGGGATGATTTTCAACATCTTCAAAATTTTTACAATCCTCCTACCCTACAGATGACAATTTTTCCAACTTTCCATCTCATGTTGCTCAGGGTCCCTATCGTCCCACTCCTCCGAGGGATGACAATCCTTAGACATTACATGTATACGGAGAATTTTCTTTTTGAAAGGAACAAATGTTCAGTAGAATATGAAGTGGTCATCTTTTGAATTATCTGTGTATGATGTATGGCATCACAGCCACATGTAATGAATGATCAATATTTTGAATGAAATTAACTTTTTTTCCTTCATGACTTATTGTACTTTCCATCCTGTTGAATGTTAATCACAAATATGTACATATGCCCAAATTTTGGAATGAAATGAGCAGTTGTTGTCGACAACCAAGGATATAGCTATCGACACTAGTGATCTCCATCAGACAACAAGGTTCTAGCAAAACAAAAGAAAATCAGTAGTTGTCGACACCAGGGTACAACTGTCGACAACCAAGGATCTCCATGATACAAAAAGGTTCTGGCAAAACCAAAAGAAGCAGTACTTGTCGACACCAAAGATGTATCTGTCGACAACCCAATAAACAGTGTTCAGAAAGTTATTTGTGAGTCATTTACAAGAAGTATGTACATTTAGATTCATGTATTGCATTTACAAAGATATCTGTGACCTCATTTACAAGAGGGTTCATTAAATGTCTTCCTGTATCATTGGGTTTCTACAGGTCCTTCTGTTATGGCCTTCTTGCTTGCATCTTGAGCAAATGTATATGTGTTCCGCTTCACCTCTTGATGGTATTCGTTTCTTCCTCAGCCGTCCGGGCAATCTCTTTGTAATCGGCGGCTTCACTTGAATATCATTGATGTTCATACATGGCATGTCATTGTTATTTACGGGGTTAACTGTTGTTGCATAAGCTGCCCTATAAGTGTTGGTTGTATAGAATGGAGACACATGATCATATAAAGCTTTATGAGTACATGCTATAGCTGCACATGCATGTTCACATGGGATCTTGAGAAGTTGCCACTTATGGCAAGAACATGTCCATTCTGGGATGTTGACAACATATGTTTTGTTGCCATTCACCACCTCAAACAGTTGGCCATCGGAAGGAATGACAGAGTTTTGCCTTGCATTGGACATTATCTTGGCCAAGACTTTCTCAATATTAGGACATAAGGTGGTCTCCCAATTTGCAGCTTCTATTCTTCTCCTCCCTCCCATTTCCATAATTTGACGGCGTATAGTCTCCACCATTTGAAGAATGGGAAGGCCACGTGCCGGTTTGATCCAAGCATTAAAGACTCTGCTAGATTGGAGTACATTTGGCCATACCTGAAAACAGTTAGATAGTACGTCAAAGTTATAGGAACAACTGCTTGGAGACTGGTACATTAAATAAACGTAAGTAGTTACATACTATCAAAGTGACACATGTACCTTTCTCCAGGAAATTGAGTGTTTGCCCAATGTTCAACATCATTTCTCAGGATCCAGTCCTTTGCTTCTGGGGATTTTCGTTCCATTTCCGTCAATGCAGCTACATATTCACTTTCATTCAGTGCAAATGCAACCTGTTGAGTGTCTTCACCATACTATCTTTAAGGGCTTTTCGGTATCTTTTGCAGCTTCAGTCATAAAGTTTGCCTTAATGTGCCTTAGACAATATCCATGATGGTCCAATGGAAATATTTCAGGAACCGCTTCCTTCAAACCTTTTGCTCTATCTGAGATGAACACTGTCAGTCTTTCAGTGAGAAGAGCTTTCTTGAGGTTGTTTAAGAACCATTCCAATTTTCATATGTCTCCGAGTCCGCTATAGCGAATGCAATTGTGAAAAGCTCGTCATTTCATTTAATGCACTTGCTGCAAGAATGACACCTTGCATTTATCAGTGATATGTGATCTATCAAGAAAAATCAAAGGTCAGCAACCAACCTCATAACCAATGCACAGGCGGCAAAACACAGAAAATATGATTTAAATCGATGAGTCTCCTCATCCACTACCAATCTATGATACTTCCGGGATTCGTTTCCATTACTCTTTCGGTGTACCAACGAAGCATATCATAACTTGTTCGTACATCTCCATGCAAATCTTGTACGGCAACTCCCTACCGCACCAAGCTTGATGGTATGGCACACGCACTCCATAGTCACTAGCAATGTCTTTAACCATATCACATGGACGGTATTGGGAGTGTGTGCCATTTTTTTCTTCACTAGCTCAGCTATCCTTTTTTGATGTCCTTGGATGATGTTGGCTTTTCAAATCACAGCCACATGTGTGGACATTATTCATTGTCTTAATCGCAAAATCAGGTCCATCTCCCAACATTGATGCATGGACCCGCCATGGACAACCTTGTCCTTTGCATCTTGCAGTAACACGACTCTGATCATTCTTAATATAAAACCAGTCAAAACCTCGATGCACAGCATAGTTTGTCAGTTCTGTCTGAAAGTGAGCTTTGTCACTAAATATTTGCCCCGTCCCAGTTAATGCATGAGCCCACAATTCACTTCTCAGAACTACATGTGAGCTGCCACCTTCACATTCTGTGTACTGTGTGTATATTTGAAGGCAACTGTTATTTGTATTGCTAGCATCTGCTTCTTTTGGACTTATTGTAATCAATGGTGATGATCTGGAAAGTTAGCAGAGTTACAAAGTTAGAAAATTTAAGGAGCATACACATACTTACAAATGCTCATATCTAACTGTGTAACTGTAATCTTCTCCAACAGGAATTACATTCTGGTCATACATACTAACTAACATGTGCGTACCTGTAATCTTCCCAGCAGGATCCATTATAGTGCTTTCGTATTCTCCACACGAATGATAATGATAGGGTTGGTGGCATGTTCTTTATGAATGTCATACATGATGTCACGTCCCCATCTTCACACAATGGGCAATACGTATCTGTAAGACTGGGGAGACAGTACTTGATGATCCATCTTCGGCCGGATAATGACCAACGACGAAGATTTGGGCACGAAGTTCGTCCAGCTTCATTCCGCATAACACGTAGAAGACAAAGGAGTCCTGGCCAAACGAACAGCGAGCTGGAATCTTCTCCATTTATCCCTCACAATTCACACTCCTTTCCAGTAGATGGCTGGAGGAGTAAGCAGAGGAAGGGAAATGGGGAGTGCCATTTTCCTATTAAGTGTTTGTACAAATGGGAGTGGTGTTTCGGCGGGGGAAAGCGGGTTCTCTCTCTCCACTGTCGTCGTCAACAGTCATTTCAAATTCAAATTACCATCATGCCCTCGAACCGCCACTAGTCTTTTCGGAATCCCGTCTCATCATCAGTTAGTAACACATGGCATTATTATTACTAATTTAATAAATTTTCATAAAGGCATGTACATAATAGGTAGCCATAAGTGTGTAACTGTTACACAGTTACACACTTATTCGTAAGTCTGTAACAGTTACACACTTACAAAATAAGTGTGTAGCTGTTACACAGTTACACACTTACGAAAGTCTGTAACAGTTACACAGTTACACACTTATTTCGTAAGTCTGTAAGTTGCCTTACGAAATAAGTGTGTAGTTGTTACACAGTTACACACTTACGAAAGTCTGTAACAGTTACACAGTACACACTTATTCGTAAGTCTGTAACAGTTACACACTTACGAAATAAGTGTGTAGCTGTTACACAGTTACACACTTACGAAAGTCTGTAACAGTAACAATACACAGTTACACACTTATTCGTAAGTCTGTAACAGTTACACACTTACGAAATAAGTGTGTAGCTGTTACACAGTTACGAAATAAGTGTGTAGCTGTTACACAGTTACGAAATAAGTTAGAGACTTACATTACTATCGACAGCATGTTGTGTAAGTATGTAAGTATGTAAGTTAATAAGGCAGTGCACATAATAAGCTAGCTAATCTGTATTTCTGTAAGTGTGTAACAGTTACACACTTATTTCGTAATCATGTTAGTTACACCTTGCATTGACTTAAATTTTATTAGTAATGTGAAATACTTTGATACAGGGACTGCAGAGAGTAACGTATGCAATTTACATGGGCGTTCTAACTGGAAATACTATATGGACGCCCTCAAGGTGGCCGGCATTCGACATTGCCATGAGTCCCTTATGTCGAGAACATGTTTCAATGTCTTCAGCAGTCAACAGCACATGTCAATCCCTCTTCCATTGGTAGAGGAGATTATTTTGCACTACGTTGGGGATGACACATTTTTATTGGAGGTCAGAAACTACAGTTCACTGCAAAAGATGTAAGATTGATTGTTGGCCTTCCAGATTTTGGAGAGAAGCTACAATTTTCTCAACAGAGTGCAGACAGCCGCCTTCATAAGCTGCTGCCAACAGTCACAAAGTGCACAGGAATAATATTCTAAAGGCCATGCAGTATTTAGCAAACTCGAATCGGCAGCAAGACATTAGAGATTTTGTTGGGCTTTGGATAGCCTTACTTTGTGCTAGTTTTTTGTTCACAACAACTGCATTTGCTTGTCCCATGGCAATTCTTCATTACGTGAAGAATCTAAATGAAGTCAACAAAGTTGATTGGGCAGGTGCTGTGCACCATTTCCTCATGAGCAAGATGAGTGAAATTGCCTACGATTTGAAGAAAGAAAATAGAGAAAAGTCAGGAAAAGCAGTTTATATTTTGGGATGCTTTCCAGTCCTTGGTGTAAGTCTTTTGTTTGTCAAATACTATCAATAATAATATATATATATCACAATATATCTGATTTACAACAAAGTGATATTTTCATGACAGGCTTGGTTCTTGGAGCACCAGAGGAGGATTCAGCCAGAATTTCCAGAGAGGCTTCCACGTATATTCAGGTGGGTTTGTCGGCAGAGAAAGATCTATTGGCAGAATTTTGTCAAGGAAATGAACACAGACTCTGTAAGTAATTGTATCTCAACCTCAATCGACTGGTTTAAAATTTATATATTTTTATCCATGCTGGTGGACAACTTCTGGTTCAATCTTGGTTGTCGTCAGATGTAAAGCAGATGTCGACAACTGCTGTTTCAATCCTGGGTTGTCGACAACTTGTTTGTCGACAACTACTGTTTGAAACCAGTAGTTGTCGACAGCTGAAACTTGTTTGTCGACAAGTAGTGGTTCATTCCTTAGTTGTCGAAAGTAAGTACCAGCACATAACTTATATGTTTGCATATCTTCTCAGATAATCTCCGATCTTACCATTTCTGAGGATGAGGAAGCCCAAATTAAAAGCAAGAAAATGAAGGTCAGAATATCAGCCAGACAAGCCACAGCACAGCAGCAAGAAGAAGAGCAGAAGCCAGCAGCAGCATCAATTGCAGCAACACCCTCCCAAACTTCACAAATAATCATTCTTCTCACTGAAATTAGAAGTATGCTTAGACAAATAATCACGATGAAAGAGAGAAAAGAAGAGAGAAAAATACAGAAAAAATTAGAAAAATTGTCTAAGCGAAAGGGAAGAGAAGAAGAAAAGGAGAAGGTGGGAAGAGATGAAGAGGAAAAGGAAGGACAGGTGATGGTGGACAGGACCAAGGAGGAGGGAGGTCAGGAGGTGGATGTGATGTCCACAGAGAAGGAGAAGGAGGAGAGGAACATGAGGAGCTCTCCATCATGGAGGAGGAAGGCAGAGAAGCGCCAAAGAAGATGTGGGCCAGGACATGGACACTATCATGCAGACCCTAGATGCACTGGTTGAGAATATTGTGCCTCCCACAGCAACTTCAAAGATGCCTCCAGCAGGGGAGAAGAAGAGAAAGGTGGTAAAAGCCATCTCACCCTCGTCGCTGACAAGGAGGGTGAAGGAAGGACGAAGGACCAGGTCACAGTCCGCTTTATTCAAGGTAGATAAGTAATTCTGTAACCTGACAATTATGTTTCTATGTGACCATTTAATTTTCATATTGGTGTAACAAAACAATTGTGTAACCAAACCATTGTGTAATCACATATTTCTGGTAAGTGCTTAAGTCATGTATATTTATGGAAGGACTTGGACTACGAATTTGATGGAAGGAAGAAGAAGAAGGTGCAGGATGTTCCAATCATTGTGCCTTCCCAGGAAACCTAATTAACCCAGGCATGTCACCATCAAGCATGTTCCATGTTTCTGCTTTGGTTATTTCATAAACTTTCGTTATGCATGTATTTCTCATAATTCAGTTTGCCCAGTTTGAAGTCCGTCGAGATTATCGCGGACGAAATGAACTTTCTACAGATGAGGTTCGGGTTATTGACAACTTCCTCGATACCACCAGAGTTGATGGGTAATAAACTTTACACTATTATGAATAAGGCGACACAGTTACATCAACTACCATTATAAACATGTTTGTTGCATCATGTAGTGACAATATCTACGAACCAAAGAAGGATGGCCGGGGGGCCTATCTCAACCCAGAGCACATGATCTCCCTCTTGTTTGGAAAACAGTTAGAATCTGCTATAATCGATATGTTCCTTCTTCTATTGCAAACAAAAAAGATGATCAACCATCCGAATATTATGACTATGATTGTCTGCCTGCCTATGGCAAGGTTTGTGGTCCATTCATACTATTCTGACTCCCTTCACCATTTAAAATGAACAGATGACTGATATAATATTGTGCTCCTTACTTATAAATAGGGATGGATAATGGGATGGAGCCGAAATGAAAAAAGGAAGGAATACTTGGAGTACATTCTAAAAACACTGCAGCCACCTGTAGAAGACAAAGACATGGTCTTCTCCCCGATGCATTTCATAAATCATTGGGCATTGCTGGTCATCAACATGAGAACTAAACAATATGAACTTTATGACTCAATGATCCAGCATCCCAAAAATGATTTCCACAACTATGTAAGTGCCCGTACTCCTCCATACAATCAGTTAAATTCTGATTCATCTAATTCTGTGCAAGGGGTTCTATGTATGCAGGAAGTTTGATGTTCACTTATGTATATATTTTTTTTACTGTAGGTGCAATTTCTAAAAGAAGGTTTTCTTCAAATTCTTGGCCTGGATACAACAGAATGGCCAATCATCGTGCCAAGTCCTGTCCACAACAAGGAGCTGGGGACGACTGTGCACTGTTTGTATGCAAAATATGGAATGCTTAGCAAACAAGAACGTAATCGGTTTGCCATTCTCCCAGGTAACTGTGTTCACACATGTATATAATCCACATCATAGTCTACAAAAAATATTTCTATATTCTCATTCATTTATATTCACATAGGCTGATATGGACTTAATGCGGGGGAAACTGGCATCGGCCATTATTCAAGAGGTCAACGGGGAGAAAGAAAACAGAAGCATCGGTGAAGCATGCAGTTGAAAAAATTGTTTCATTATCGGATGAGGCATAAACATTGCCATGCCATCATTAACTTGAAAACAATGTCATCTCTTTATTAACTTTCAAACAATGTTCCTATGCTACTATATTTGCAAATGTTACCAACATCACAGTCTTTAAGTGATGATGAATTTGTATGTATGTATGTAAGTGTTTAAGTACATGTTCTATATCTGTTTGATTAAGAAAAATTCCGTTCCCAAATGTCTTGGTTGTTTGGAAATCTGTAAGCATGTAGGTCCGCCTAAATACAAATTCATTCGGTACGTAAGTGACAATATCTATCATTAAAGCACAAATGTCTCCGTTGTTTGGAAACAATAGCAATCACAACATCATTACATTCACCGAGTACTCACTTAACAAAGTCATAACAATACTCCAACCAGTGCTTAAAAAAGGAAACACGAACTCAAACACTGTGTCCACGGGTCCCATTTCTAAAATATTGACGCTTCCGAATTCGTCGGTTTTGTACATTCTCCAAACACGTAATTGGACGAACATGATACATACGCCTCTTCCTACAATTTGACGTACTCGGTCCAGACTGGCCTGATGAACGAACTGCTGTACACCTACAAAAAAACACATCGTATCATTACAAACAACGATGATATTCACGCATAAAACTAAAAAAGAGAACATGTACAAGCTTACCCTTCTTTGCAAGCAACCTGCATTAGCACATATTTCTCATTCCCATTCTTATGCAATGAACGCATAACCTCTATGTCATCATTCACATTTAAGCAAACGTGATATTTGACTTCTCCAGGTAACTGGTACTTAATACACCAATGAGGACCATTCAAATTCCATCTTTGGAATATCCTTCCCTTATTTCCGATATTCCCATATCATCTTCAACATAAAAATGAACGAATCGTTCCCAAATGCACATCGAGCAGGAATCATTCCCAAATTTCTTGAATCAAATAAGCCTGAGATGAACATGAGTTAACATATGTAGTTTTTCAACTGGTTGTTACAGAGTTCCACAGTTAGACAGTTAAGATATGTAAGTACTTGAGAACATGGTAAATATTTTGAAATATAAATAGGTAGACACTTGCGTACAAAAAAACATTTGGTAATCACATAATTACACAGTTAATATATGTAATTCTTCATCAGTTACACAGTTACTTACAAAGTTGTTACAGAGTTAGACAGTTAAGATATGTAAGTACTTGAGAACATGGTAAATACTTTGAAATATAAATAGGTAGACACTTACATACAAAAAACATTTGGTAATCACATAATTACACAGTAATATATGTAATTCTTCATCAGTTACACAGTTGCTTACAAGTTGTTACAGAGTTACACAGTTAAGATATGTAAGTACTTGAGAACATGGTAAATACTTTGAAATATAAATAGGTAGACACTTACATACCAAAAATTTGGTAATCACATAATTAGACAGTTAATATATGTAGTCTTCATCAGGTACACAGTTACACAGTACTTACAAAGTTGTTACAGAGTTACACAGTTAAAATATGTAAGTACTGAGAAATGTTCAAGAATTAGAAATATAAATAGTAGACACATACAAAAAACATTTGGTAATCACATAATTAACATTTAATAATGTATTCTCATCAGTTACACAGTTACTTACAAAGGATTGGTTACACAGTTAAGATATGTAAGTACTCGACAACTTGTTCAAGAATTAGAAATACAAATAGTTAGACACTTATGTACAAAAAAAACAGTTGGTAATGACATAATTAAAAAGTTAATGTATGTAACTATTTTTTAACCAAGAACGGAAATGGATGAAACATTCTTGGCAAGAAAAAGATCTGGTGACTAAGGGATGTGGATATACAGAGGTCAAAGGGGATCGGTGGAACCAATATGTATCGGAACGACAAGAAAAACTCACCTACACGGGGGATAGAAGGAAAGAAGTGAGATTCATTAGAATCTCTGCGCTCCTCTTCGCAGTGCACTCAAACAGCAACCCTGGTGTCCCTTTGCAGCGCACCCAAACGGCAACCCTGGTGTCCTCTTCGCAGCGCTCCCAAACAGCAGGTCTCCTCTTCGCAGCGGACAAGCACGGGGCACGCTGGTCTGCAATGCCGCGGCGAGAAGGTTTTCCGCCATTGCCTCCTTCGAAAGGCATTAAAGTCGAACAGGTCACGGGTGGGTGGGCTGGGGGTAGAATGGGTAATGGACACAAGAGGATAACGTCCGTTAAGCGCCCAGGGACTGGAAAATAAGTCCCGCATAAAGCAGGGACCGGGCGTTCAGGAGAAACCTAACAGGGATCGAGAAATAATGGTTCGCCCCTCCCAGGGACGAATAATTAATTCTCCATTTTCTTTATCCCTATAAAAAATGCGAATCTTTTGCCTACCTCTATTAAATTATCCCCCACGGGGGACCGTGGCCGCTTTTGAACCGCCACGTGGCAGATCGCCGGCCATCAGCCTGTGGCCACTGCGAACTTGTGATCGCTGGAGACAGAGAGACCTCAAATCCGAAGCCGAGGAGGGGAGCGACCGGAGACGACGACGGCGGCGCGCCGGGCCGGGAGGCGCCTCCTCTTCTTCTTCTCCTCCTCCTTCTCCTCCTGCCCATGGGGTTCTCCGGGCACCTCCCCCACCGCCCCCCTCCCCGGCGTCCCGCCTCTAGATGCAAGGTTCCAGGCCTCACCCGGGCCCCGCCTGCGCGTTCGCTCCGCCCCCGTCCCTTCCCCCGGCGGCAGATCCCACGGAAGATGGCCGCCGTTGTCCGCTCGGACGCCGGCGCCCCTGTGGATCCTCCGCCTCTTCTTCTTCTTCTTCTTCTTCTTCTTCGGGCGACTCGGAGGTGCTGACGGTGCTGGCGGTGCAGCCCGGGGGTAAGGTGGTGGCGGAGCTCGTGGGGGCCTTCAACGAGCTGACGGAGCGGATGGGGTCAACGGCGCTCTCCACGTGCTCCACGCGGCTGCTGTTCAGGTGCCTCAAGTTGTCCATTCCCCTTCTCCGGGCGCTGCCTTCGGGCCCCGACGGGCGACCTCTGCTCGCCAGGGCCCTCGCCGTCGCGTGCACCCTCGCCGATCTCCAGGTATTTGCCGCCCTTTGTCGGATACTCGTCTCCCTTCTCTTGATAGAAGTTGATGGGTAGGGAAGGCCTCCTGGGTAGCATATTAGCACATGACCCATTTTTCCCCCTTGTTTTTTTTTTTTTTTGGGGGGGGGGGGGGAGGGAGGGGGGAAAGGATTTCGAATGTGCTATGTATAGCAGAAAAACTTTAATGTCCGCAACATGAAAAGATACAAACTTGATGAAGTGGTGCTTGTGGGTCTATAGATGGATGCAGAAATCATCTCTGCGGGCATGATGAGAGTAGTGCTGGAGGCCGGCGCAACAACTTTGCTAGAGGTCAAGAAGTATGTGGGTGTCGGCACTGCCCATCTACTGCATGAGTGCTTGAGGATTAGGAAGCTTCGTTCGAAGGTTGAGGAGTTGGATGATGATAGTGCGAGTGCCTTGAGGAAGTTCTGCTTGTCCTACTACGACATCAGGGCAGTTGTGCTGGAACTCGCTTTCAGACTTGACAGGATGAGGCATCTAAGTTACCTCTCTAGGTACCATCAGCAGAGGCTTGCTTTGGAGGTGATGAAGATATATGCTCCTTTGGCACATGCTGTCGGTGCCAGCGCCTTATCATTGGAGCTGGAGGACCTTTCCTTCCAGTACCTATTCCCACATTCATATCTGTACATTGATGCATGGTTAAGGAGCCATGAAATTGGCAGAACCTCCGTGGACATGTACAGGGAGCATTTACTTGAATCCTTGATTAGAGATGACGAGTTGTCATGTTTGGTGGATGATATAACAATTAAAGGTCGATACAAGAGTCGCTTTAGCACCATGAAGAAGGTGTTGAAGGATGGTCGAAGACCTGAGGATGTACATGATGTCTTGGGCTTAAGGGTCATTTTGAATCCTAGACCTGGAGAGAACACAGAGGAAAGAGGTCGCCAAGCATGTTATAGGACACATGAAGTTATCAAATCTCTGTGGAAGGAATACCATCCAGGGTGAAGACTATGTTGCCAGACCAAAGGCCAATGGGTACAGAAGCTTGCATGTGGTTGTCGATGTTAGTGATGATGGTAAGCCCAGACCATTGATGGAGATCCAAATTCGTACAACTGAAATGGATGCACTAGCTGCTGGTGGAGCTGCATCTCACGCACTCTACAAGGGTGGCCTTACAGACCCTTCTGAGGTATACATGTTCTGTCTCAAGTTTTCCCTTTCTTGTTGTCTGGCTATTACATTCCATGGTCATTATAGCTGTTTGTGGACATTGTTATCCATATAAGAAACATTATTATCCATTTGTAAAAGGGATTAACATTTTCATTCTACATGATTACCAGTGAAAGAGGAAATTTTGTTCTATTCTTATCATCGAAGGCAGAACGGATTGGCCCCGGAGTCGGCCTGGGCCGATCCTGATCCGGATGGGATCAGCCAGATTAAAAAAAGAGTTTTATTTGAAAAATTCAGGGAAAATCAGAAGATAAAAAAACAGAAAATCAGAGAAAATTAGGAAAAATATGTCTTCAATATTTACATACATTAATGTACATATTTTAATGTATAAACATAATTAGTATGTATATCAATCATATATTAATGTGTTTGTGTGTGTTAATGTACATAGAATCATTTATTAATGTACATACAATAACAATATGCACTTATATATACATTTCATATTAATGTATAAACATAAGTAATATGTATATCAATTATACAATCATATATTAATGCACATATATTAATGCATAACATAACTAATATGCATATCATTCACATATTAATGTGTGTGTTAATGTACATACAATCATATATTAATGTAAAGCGCATATATATAGTAATGTATATATATTAATGTATAAACATAATTAATATGTATATCAATCATGTATTAATGTGTATGTGTGTTAATGTAGATACAATCATACATTAAAGTAAATATAACAACAAGAACATATATATAATTAATACATATATATATATGTGGATATAATTAATGCATGTATATATATATATATAAATAGGGAAAATTAATTTAGAGTCTCTGTCAGAGAGAGTGAATTATTTCCTAGTCCTTGTCCAAATATTAGAAGCCACAAAGTCCTTGCTTTTTTGTGTGGTTTAATTTCTAGTATCTACTTTTAGTTTTTCAGCATTTATGAGCCTCGAAGGAAAATTTTCGTCCTTCTAGCGCCGATTTTTGAAATTTCCGCCTTAATTTAACATGTTTTTTACATTACTTACAATAAATGTTAAGTCTCTTTACAATAAACGTTATTGCCTGTTATAATAAACATCACATTCTATTACAGTAAATGTTATTATCTATTATAGTAATCTTTTCTTTTATAGTAAACATTAAGTGCCTTTTACCGGTACAGTAAATATTATTCCTTGTTATAGTAATCTTTTCTTACAATAACGACCACGACCTAACATGTTTTTTTCACTTACAATATATATTTTTACATGACTTACACTAAGTCTTGATATCACTTACATAAAGTGTCTATAATATTGAGTGATGTAATCATAAAAAAAATGTTGTAAAATCCTTGATTCATCTCTTTTTGTGTTGTTGGGGCGGGGGGGGGGGGTAATGTGGGGCTGGTGGTAGAAGTGGTTGGTGGGGTATAGGCGGGCCGTGCATTTTGCCCTTTTGTATAGCCTATACTTGTATATTCTGACTTCTTTTTTATTTATACACCAGTGGTACCATCCACTTTTAAAAAAAAAAAAAACAGATGTTGTAAGATATGTGATGTTCTTTACTATAACATGAAAAGATTATCGTAATAGGAAATAACGTTTACTGTAATGGGATTTGACATTTACTGTACAAGCACTCAATGTTACTATAAAGGAAAGATTACTATAATAGAGAATAGCATTTACTGTAACAGGATTTGACATTTACTATAACAAGCAATAATGTTTACTATAAATGGACTTAATGTTTACAATAAGTGATATAAAAAATATATTTTAAGTGAAAAACATATTACTTTAAGACAGGAATTTCAAAAACCAGTAACAAAAGGACGAAAATCATCATTCGAGGTTCATAAATACTGAAAAACCAAAAGCAGGGACTAGAATTAAACCACACAAAAAGACAAAGACTTTGTAGCTTTTGATATTCTGACAGGGATTAAGAAATAAGTCACTCTCTCTAATAGAGACCCCTAATTAATTGTCCGATATAAATATGTAAATTAATATATATTAAATACATGTATTAATTATGTAAATCATTCGATGTCTCCTATTTTTCGCTCTTTGGGAGACTAGTGTCTTTCTACACCGCCTTGGTGTCTCCCATGCATAGGTGCTGGGGGTTTGGCTTTTTTTTTTTAGGTTTTTGTGACACATATACTTGTACATTCTTATTCTCTTTCTCAATATACATGTGGTACTGCCCACTTTTAATATAATATAATATATATATATATATAAATTGTGTGGCAGAATCGGCCGATTCAGGCTAATCCAGAACGATCCAGGCCAATTCAGCCCGATTCTGGCCAACACTTAGGTAAGGGGGTTCCCTTGGGATCGGCCAATCTTTCCTTTTCCCCTACAGTGGAGAAGCAAGTTTTTTCCTGAAACAAAATGGTCAATTTAGTGAGAAGCTGCATCTCATGTGCTTAAAATACACTGAATTCCCTTTCGACATTTTGTGAACTTAGTGACTGCTTTTTATTTTCGATGTTCAGTTTCAGAACTGAAGTGCACTCTCTGTCATCACTGAAGTTTGAGCAATTTTTTAGAACCTTCACGGTTTCACCTTATGAGCCTCTCAGTGAACATCCTGATATTTATGGAATAATCTATGTGCCTACTGTCAAATAACTTACAAAGTGACTTTCATGGAATTTCACTTTACCTTACGGGCCTCTTCAGCTTATTTCTGTGGCATGACTCGATGGATGAGGTTTATTATTCTTTGCTGTTTATTCAGGCAAAACGGTTAAAGGCTATCATGATAGCTGCGGCTGAACTCGCAGCCATACGCCTTGGTGATCCTGCTTCTTCAAACAATAGGATTGGTGCTGAGATTGACCGGAGAGACAGAATGTTTCGCCTTCTTGATAAAAATGGTGATGGCAAGATCAGCATTGAGGAACTTACTGAAGTGATGGAAGAGCTTGGAGCTGAAGGTGACAATGCTCAGGAGCTTATGCAACTTCTTGATGCAAACAGCGATGGGTCATTGAGCTCTGATGAATTCGACTCATTCCAAAGACAGGTGAATCTATAGCACAAGTAAATTTGGAACCTCATAGAATAAGTAAATATAGAACCTTTTCCCCGCGTAAAGGATCATGGGAATAGCAGTAATCTTACATGACATATAGATCGGGTAGGGCTTTATAGTTACCATGGCTACCCAGGAGACAATGGCATGTGATGGATCATATAGGAGATTGTCTTCCTGTCATTCTCACTTACCGCTTTCTGAATCTATGAAACATAAAACATTTCCTGAGTCTATGAGAGGGAGCACCCGTCCATCTCAGACACATGCGGGTGGAGCTTGCATTGATGTGACGTTCAATTGTTCCCGCCCCTCATGTGTCTAAGGTGGGCAGTATCCATCAGTCCCAATGCACGGAGGAAGCATTTCTCATTTGAGAAAGGCTTATTGCACTTGCATATTGCACTTTAAGTACAATATGACTATTTAACTAGGTAATAGTCCATGTGGCACCCCTCACATGAGGAGTGATAAAGTGACAATCCAATTGCTAGATACCACATGGCTTGTTGCCTAGTCATATGCAAGTGCAATAAGTCTTTCTCTTCTCATTTAAGTAACCTAAACTGACTTGGTATTTTTCATTGTACAATGATTCTTTCTGTAAATT
>CM024762.1:152064847-152211595 GCA_014218235.1 Colocasia esculenta
TTTTTTGTTAGATTGAGTGAGTTATTTGTGTATGTAGTTTTCTTCAGCTATTTAGTTTTTTTTAATTTTTTTTCATTATTTTTTAATTACATTTTTATAACATTTTTATGTAATTTTTATTATTTTTTTTTGACAATTAAGAAGAAAGCAGAGTGAGAGAGAGAGTGAGTGTACACAGGCTATTTATTTATGTAGATATTTGAGCCCCCACACACCAGGTAATTGTATTATGTAGATATTTGAGACCCCACACTAAGAGTATTATGTAGATATTTGAGACCCCACACACCAGGCTAATTGTATTATGTAGATATTTGAGACCCCACACTAAGAAGAAAGCAGAGTGAGTGACGTGAGTGAGTGAGTGAGTGTGTGTGTGTGTGTGGTGTGTGTGTGTGTGTGTGGTGTGTGTGTGTGTGTGTGTGTGTGTGTGTGTGTGGTGTAACACCAGGCTAATTGTATTATGTAGATATTTGAGACCCCACACTAAGAAGAAAGCATTGCCGGCAAAGCTACAACTCTACTCACCAACATGGAGATGGAGAGGAAGCAATTTGCATCCCATTCTTCTCACAACTCTGATCACAATTAGAGGAGGAGAAAAGGAGCTATAGTATAGCATTACCCTCCACACTAAGAAGAAAGCCCACACTAAGAAGAAGCATTGCCGGCAAAGCTACAACTCTACTCACCAACATGGAGATGGAAAGGAAGCAATTTGCATTGTGAGTGAGTGTGTGTGTGTGTGTAACACCAGGCTAATTGTATTATGTAGATATTTGAGACCCCACACTAAGAAGAAAGCATTGCCGGCAAAGCTACAACTCTACTCACCAACATGGAGATTGGAAAGGAAGCAATTTGCATCCCATTCTTCTCACAATCTGATCACAATTAGAGGAGAGAAAAAAAGAGCTATAGTATAGCATTACCCTCTCATGACATTCTGAATATGAGTGAGTAACCCAGTTGACCATTACAGTGAAAGATGCAGCGCTTATCAAAAGTCCCACAAGCAGCCACTGAACAGGTTAGCAACAGGTTAAAGCAAGACAGAGAAGAAGGGACCTACTTCCAGTTCCTCAGGCTGCTTCTTCTGCCAGTTTCAAACTGGCATTTCCAAGGAGATGATAAAGGAGGACACCGGCTGCCACACTCACATTCAGGCTCTCGACAGCGAGAAAAGACTTAAATCCCTGAGCCAAACATTTTTCTCCCACTTCTCCACCCTCCTCTTCATCACTCCCTCCTACATTGATTTCCACAGGGATGCCACCAGGTATTCTAATCAACTGGCTACAGGACCTCTCCACCAGAGGCCTCAGTCCGGTGCCTTCACTACCCAGCACAAGAACAGTGGGGACTCGGGCCTCCACCTCGCTCAAAGGAACTGCCTTGGAAGAAACAGACCCACCAAGAACTCGCCAGCCATTCTCAAGTGAGGCGGCCAGAAACTGCATCATGTTCTTGCATGTTCTTAATTCGATCATTTCAAGCGAACCTGCACTGGCCTTGCTGACAACTCCACTCAGAGGCGCCGAGTTCTTCGCGCAGAGGACCACCCCTTCAACACCAAAGTAGTAAGCAGACCGAAGGATGGCCCCCAGGTTCTGAGGGTCCATGACCTCATCCAAGGCCACCCAAAGAGGGGGCTTTTGTCCCTCCCTCGTCAAGACAGGATCCAGCTCCCTTATGCCCACCATCTCCAGAGGGGAGGCATCAAGCACCAGACCCTGATGGGGGCGGTTGTCCACAACCATGTTGAGGTCATGCTTAGAAGCTTCTTTAACAGTCAAACCTATCTCCTCAGCCATCCTCAGGATCTTCTCCACGCCTTTCTTGTCCTTCTTCTTCTTGTTATTCCCACTCAGGTCCAATCCTTCCTGAACATATAGGGAGTAGAACTCCCTCCTCCGAACAGTCAGTGCAGCCAGAACGGGACCAACCCCGTAAACACCTTCCCCCACCATTTTGGGGACTGAGGACTCTGTTGCCTGCTTCCATGTCTTCCTGCCCCATTCTTCCTGTCTGCTCCACCGCACCACCTCCGGCCTCTCATCTCGAGCCTGCTTGCCGACAAACCTGTCGTATTTGCTCTTAATTCTGTTCCATCTCGGATCATCGACCGGTCCCGCATCCTCCTCTTGATTCACCTCCTTATCCACTCTCAATTCGTCCCTCGAACTTTTGCCGCCAGAGCTGACGATCCTTTCCGCCTTTCTCGTCCTGTTCTCCCAGCCCCCCGCCCCGGACCTCCCATCAGTCCTCGAGAAGTAACTATCCGCAGACTCCTCCCATGAGCTGCTACCGGTCCTCGCCGCCGCCTGCTTCTGAGCTGCCTTACCTCCTCCGCCGTCGTAGGCTGCTATCCAAGGAAGGGCCTTTCCGGCTCCTCTCCCACCTGCACCACTCGCGGATTTCTGTTGCGTCGTGCCGGCCGAGAAGTCCCTCGCCCTCATCCAATACGCGCTTCCCAGGGGTTTCGGGCGAAACCCATTTGAAAAGATCACGGCTTTCGCCAAAACCTCCGCGCCAACTAGGGCTTTAGCGACCATGCTTTGCAGGGCCTCCCCGCCGAGGTGACCCCGGAGAAGCTCGCTGGGGCTTCGCGACGGGGCTCGCCGATGCAGAGGTCGCCGCCGCCGCCGCAGCTCGCTGAGTGGAGGAGGAATGACGTACTCCTCACCCTGCAGCCGCAACAGCAGCTTAGGACAGGGGAGGCAGCACAGCTTAGATACGATGAGGTGATCAGATCTCCGCCGTCCGATATAGTGACAACATTCTTTAATTATTTTAATTTCATAGTTTAGTCTTAGTTATTTTCAAAAAAAAAATTCACATTAAGTCTCTTTTTTTTCATGAAGTCTCATTTATTTTCTTCATCCTAAATTTACTTCATGGTAAATAACTTAGGTTTGATCTGGATTTATGACAAAATTTGTGGTGGTATCGAGTTGTTCTAGTACAAATAAGCTAACAAGCCAGCTTAAGAAGGTCCGAAACTATTCCAGTCAGTTCAATGAGACAATGAGTTAGCCCAACTCGATTTGATCCAAATATAATGTGATCCGAAATATTTTTGGAATATATATATATAATATATATATATATATATATAACACATTATATTCGAGATTATAATTCAAGGTTATAACCAACGAATTTAACAGTGACTTATTTAACAAGTGATGTTAGATGATAATAAAATATTTCTCAAATTTTGATGATAAACTAATCATTGGGGCACAATATATATTTTATTATTATAGAGATATTGAATATAATATCAAGATTTTAAGAGTATAACTTTGAATACAATGTATGATAGAGTTATATATGTAATTTTTTCTTTTTTTAATATATGTACATTAAGGTATAAACATATATGTGTACATTAAAAGCTAAAATTAAGGCACTTGAAGAGCTCGTCCCAGTGCATTGGGAAGAAAGTTTTAAGTTCTCATTTTGCATCAAACACTTGTATATGAGGAAAACACCCCCGAGAGAGGTCACTTTGGAGATGCCTATGAGCCCATATAATTAATTTTTAGGGTTATTTTTTAGAAATAACCCTCTAGAATTTATTTATATTCTAAAAAAATTTCTGGAATCTTTATGATCCTTATTGCTTCCTTGTAATGAGGTGTTCTTCCGAAAAACACCCTAACGTTAATTGCCATTGCAGGTGATGAATTACTGGCTAGAGTTAACTAATTCAATATAAGAGAAAGGGTAGTTGGGCGCCCGGGTGGCATCGTGCCTTTGGGCGACTGCTTGGGCGTGGGCGTCAATGGCGGATGCAGGAATTTTATTCAGTGGAATTACTTTATTAATCTAGTGGGATCAGTCCCTTTAAAAAAAATTCTAACCAAACCAATTTAATAGATAATTTTAAACTCCCTAATAGCATTTTAAAATTTCAATGGGGTCGCTCTAGATCTGCCATTGGTTTGCGCGGCGCCACTCAGACACCTGAGAAAACCTTTCTTCCCTCACTAGTTAGATAGCACAACCTCTCTCTCTCTCTCCACCCCTTCCATGTCCCGACCTTGGTAGCCATGTTATCAAACTCTTCTCCTTCTCAACCTTCTTCCCCCAACCCTCCATCATTGTCGCCAGCCAAGCGCCATGTTATCAAACTCTTCTCCTTCTCAACCTTCTTCCCCCAACCCTCCATCATTGTCGCCAGCCAAGCACACCGCTGCAGCTCCTGCCACTGCCACTATGATGCTCCCTACCTAATGACGGACGCAAGAATTTTATTTAGTGGGGTTACTTTATTAATCCAGTAGAGTCACTCTCTTTAAAAAAAAAATCTAACCAAACCAATTTAATAGATAATTTTAAATTCGCTAATAGCATTTTAAAAATTCAGTGGGGTCCTAAGACTCCATTGAGCATGCTCTAGATCTACTATTAATGGATGCGACGCCACTTGAACGTCCGAGTAAATCATTCACCCGAGCATCAAAATACTTAGTATTACTCTAAGAAAAAACCTTTCTTCCCTCACTAGTTAGAAAGGACATCCTCTCTCTCCACCCCTTCCATCTCCCGACCTTGGTAGCCTTGTTATCAAACTATTCCCCTTCTTAGCCTTCTTCCCCAAACCCTCCATCACTGTCGCCAACCAAACACACCTGCACGGCAACTCTTTGCCTCTCTCTCTCTCTCTCTCTCCCAAGCACCCACTATTCTCTCTCTTTCTCACACAAGGCTAATTTTGTCCTAAAAAAATTAACAAGTCCATACGAAATAGTCCAATCAGAGATTTTTTTTTGAACCGAAATTGACTCCGAAGTGCTTTTTGGGAAGAATGACATATTTCAAGGGAGCAGTAAGGATTATGAATATTCTAAAGATTTTTTTTTTAGAATAACAATAGATTACAACGGAATTACATCTTAAAATCCCTGATTTTATCACTGGCTAATATTTTGGAACCACACACTATGAGCAACTTTCCATTTGGGATTACTATTCTTTTCAAGCATGGAAAAGAATGTTTTATGGGAACATCTCAGAGCGGGGGTGCCAGTCCAGATATATTCTTTACCTCCCTCGCCCGTCATTCCTCCTCTTTTAAGCATGTGTTGAAAGATCTTTCATGTCTTTTCCCCTTCCCGAGGTCACACTAGCTACTGTTGAGAGTAGTTAGGCCTTCTTGGAATCTGTCACTAGGGTGAAACTATATATATATATATATATATATATATATATATATATATAATATATATATATATATATATATATATAATCTGATTTTAGAAAAGGAAAAAAAAAAACTTTGGAGTCTTTTCATTTTCGTGTGTGTTACATCAATGTGAAAACTAGGAGAATCATACACAGAATTCACCAATTACATCGATCCAAATGGCCCATATTCGGCGCACATCAACAGAGATTAAGATACAAAACGGCTGCAAAGATAACATAAGAAGAATTTCATGAAATAGTCATAACCATACAAAGAAGGTTGATGATTATTCTGGCCAAATGAGAACACAAACTTCTGTGCATAGAAAATTCACATACATTATAGAATATTGTGAAGACACCTAGTGAAACTTATAAAGGCACACAAGGTAGGGGAGTTTGAGAGTCAACTCCGTTTTCCATAACATTGCTGTAGCTGCAATCATGCATAACACTAGAACGCATTCCATCAGGTGCCTGCTCTAATGATACTGTCATAGAGACTTCATGTCACCGAAACTTTAAGTATCTCTAAGAGCAGCAATAGAATGATGAAGTTTTCTTCCGGTTTATAGAGCATCCACTATCCCATTTCCGTCAAAAAAGAAAACTCCAGTCGAATCTTCCAATCATACGACCAGCGGTAGTCATACGGTAAAGATCTATGTCATTCTCTTGGCTACTCGACAAAATCCACTAAAGATGGACCCATTTTGATCTGTGTCATAGAGTAAAATTTGCAGAAGCAGAAATAAGGGGCAGTCTCTTCCCATGTCCAACCCTTCTGTAGGTGAAACTACATTACATATGCATGGTGCAGATGAATTATTGAGGTGACACTAAACCTTGACATGAGTGCTAGGTTCTCTTAGTGGGCTACACATAAAGCGTTCGCAATCATCAAGATCCAAGTCCGTACAGCTGGACCATCAAAATGATGCACTATTACCTACTTGAGTTTCTCTTCATGCAGACCAACATGATCCTTTGGCTAAAGTTCTCTTGAACCTTTCCTGAAAGTCAATTGCTAGATGGTTTACGTTACCTTTCATACCATCTCCATTTATCCCATGCATCTAGATATCAAATAGAGGTGCTGCGACCTGCATTTGCATTTTTCTCAGCTGTATGCTGTGGAGCAAAAGACAATGGCTGCCAACCAGAAGGGTGAGGCATGAGCCACTTTTTGACAGTGACTATCAAGTTCAAGATCTGTAGTATTATACCAAGAGGAACATCATCCAAACACGAATTCTTTATGGCAATAGCAGCCTGATACCTGTCACATTTGAATGTAAAACATAAGAAACTATTAACATATCAATGCCAAATAGCGGTCGGAATAGCTATAAAAGTTGTGTTAGTGCTATACCTGCAATGAGAAGAAAGCATTTTTGAATGTCCTTCAGGAGAAGAAAGAAATCCCTGAACTTTGTCCCATGTTGTCTTGGGATGTTTAGCATTAATATCCATGATATTCACACAATTCCACATTCTATCACTCTTTCCAGTGTAACATGACAATTTTCCTAAAGTGAACTTCACCACCATCTGGTGTTTGAGGGCATAATCCAGGCCCAAGCTAACATTAAAATTTGGAAGATTGATTCTGTAATGAATGCAATCTGCGATGTTTTCTTCCGTGGGTAACATCATATCAGTCTTTAGAAAGTATAAAGTATTCAAGATATGCCCAATGTGGAATAAAGCTTCGTCAGATGGTTGAGGGCATCCAGATGTTCCCCATCCACCACCAACAGTACTCTGACCAGCAATGGCTGCCCCTGGCAGAAGAGGTCGTAATTCTGGACCATATGAATGATTCATGGTATGCATGCCATTATGCTGAGGAAGCATTACACCACGTGGGAAATGGTTTTGTGAGAAACCTGAAGGATTCGGAGCAATGCCTGGTCTTGGCTCTGGGTTTCCAGGGTAGAAATGATTCTTCTTGTGAGCATCACTACTGGGTATATCAGATATACTAAGCTTACTCATATTAGGTATATTTGAATGAGCGGAAGGAAAAGGTGGAGGAAAAGACGGCACAACCCTTGGTTGTTGTGAAGGAGAACCATGCATCATGGAACTTGCTGCATATGAATTCCCAGGTGGTAAGGTAGGTTGTTGCGGAAGAAATTCACTTGGTCTTAAAGTTTGAGGGCGATAAGTTTGATAATTGTCACGACCAGCACTCTTCTTGTTTGGGGAGAAATCTGGCAGAGGCGGAGTATTACTTTGTGCTGATCCATTAAAAGCTGGAGGCACATGCCCAAAGAACTTGTGAGGAGCTTCCTTGAACTGATGTGCTTCGGGATACATTGTGTTATTAGAAAAACCTGAGTCAAGTGACGTTTCAGGTAAGGATGCCATGATAGTTGAAGAGGCAGTGTCTATGACAGATGAAGGGGTGGTCTCTGGGTTCGACTGAACACACTTCTGCGGTTCAGGAGTATTGGTTGATCCATCAACAAGAACTTCTTGGGTGGTCATCGGCTGCTTAAACTCTGAGCTAGAGCTCCTGGACATGTTGGATTGATTCACACCCTTCCAACTTAGTTTCACCTTAGGTCGATAATCCGACTTCCCATTGCCATGTGTCTTCTGATTTCTGTTTTGAGAGCTCTCTGAAGAAGGATCAACTGGCTGTCTCATTTCTACAACTGAGTGCTTTGCTGAATCTGTACCAGACCCATTACTATTCATAATACCGCCAAGTTGAGATGACTCGGAGTTCTGCAAAGATGGGCCTCCAGCCACAAGGTTTGTCCATAGCCACACACATTTGGCAGCAGCCACAAGTGCTTGAGACACATTTGGTGAATGTGCTAGGAGAATATTGTATCTTCGCATTCGTAACTGATGAAGAGCATTAGAGAAGTCACGATCACCAGAGATAAGCAAGTAGTTAGCAGGGGGAGGGTTGTCGACAGCCCAAAACAACATGTCTACCAGAATTTTTTTGTCACTTGCATCTTTAACACCTGCATTTTATTGGAATAACTAAAAAGGTTACTAGCAGGCATTAATTTAACCTTGGTCCCCAAAACTGAAAACAATTTGGCAAAAGATGTGGGATATGAGAAAAGGTTTTAGCATTGCAGCACTTTATTGCATGTTTCTTAAATATTTAAGGTTCCAAAGATTAAAAAATAGAATATAAAATTTTCAATATATTTCTTGCACATAGGCTACGTTTGGGATTTCGCAAACACTAAACTTTAAGTATCAAAGCCCGTAATACACCCCCAAAACCAAGTTAAGCCATTTGATAGTTCTTCAAATAATGCGGTTTATTTTTTTAAACATCCTTCCTTCATAGACTGTGTTAAACCTGGCTTCATGAGAGTTTTTTGCCATGCTCACTAGGGCTGCAAACGGGTCGGGTTCAGAACCGGAAACACAAATTCCGATTCCGATTCCGATAACCAAAATATAGTTCTGATTCCGATAAAATCGGAATGGTTAATTCCAATTCCGTTCCGATTCCGATAACATTACTGGAACCGAAATTCCGATAAGCTAAGGTGTTTACCATGGTTTTACCTTTTGAGTATATGGATAATTTATCGGAATAACCGATACCGATTCCGATTATTTTTCAATTCCGATTCCGATAGCTTATCGGAATATCCGATATCGATTCCGATAAGCTATCAGTATCATTTTTCAATTCCGAACCCGATAATTTTATCGGAATCGGGTCGGAATATCGGGTTCCGTTTACACCCCTAATGCTCACACATTTGTGCTATCCCATCCCCACAGCAACACCAGTGCCATCCATAGTCCAGAGCTGCTTGTCCACATGACATTGACTTGAATGACTTTGTTCAATGATTCTCCTCTTATTTTACGCATGCTCTTTAAAAACAACTTCAGCAAGAAACCACCTTCTAGTCTACAAAGGTTTTTTTTTGTCCAAGGGAGGAGAACATCTGGATCTCCCTACTGTGGGCTGCTTTGAAAACCAGATAATTTTATACATGTATAGTTAAATGGGCATGCGTTATTCAGGGATTTAACCAATCCCATGTTAACATCCCTTTTTGATATCGTGTTATCGTGGGGTAAAAGTTATCCCACAAAGGGTGAGATAGAGTTATCCACCTTTATCAATGGATAACTAAAATCATCCATGGATACCCTATACATCCAACCCAAACCAAAATTGGTTTTAACGATGTATTTAACCCCCCCCCCCCCCCCCAACAAACAAAGCTGCCCTAGATGGGCAAAGGAACCTGCTGCCAATCATGTGGGCCTTTGCATGTCACTCATTGACAAATCTTTTTTTTTCTGAAAGTGGGTAGTACCACATATATTATAAAAGCGCCGCTCATTGACAAGTCTTATCAAGCTTATTTGCTGCATGTGCATTGGTTTTGTAGGAATCATTCACTTTGATGCACTGACTTGTTGTCTTTTAGCTGACTCGTGTATCTTCTTTTCAAAAGCTGCCTCTCTTGCTGCTAACCTGGAGTTTACAAGTTTGGGGCCTTTGGGCTGTCTTCAAGAAACTTGGTGATAAGCAATGCTACATAAAGAAAAGAAGATGCCCCTTTGCCAAGGAGGACTCGAGATCTTAGCATATATGATTGGAGGTGAGATCATCCAGACGGACCATGTGAAAATTCATGCAGTTAAACAGCAGGAGTCCCACAAATTTGACCTAGCTTTGCTTGCTTCTTAGCTTGGAAAGCTACCACAGGCAGTTTCAGCTCCTAATAGTCCTCTAGGGAAATATTTTCCAGGAAAGTAAAGAAACACGGAAAATAATTTCCAGTGAATAGAAAAAGATGTTTGCAACTTTTGGGAGGGGAAAGCACTAGCCCCACAGGCTTTATCTGTGAATCTGTCACTAGCCCTGTATCAGCTTCAACCCTAGGAGAGAGAAGTGAGCAGGAAATTTTCCCTGGGATCTACTTCCCCATGGGAGGAGTTGGGGAAATAGATGTGTGAAAAAGGTAATATTCTGAGCATCTGCTAGGAGGCAAGAGGAAATCCCAAGAATTGTTTTCACTCATTGGCATAAGGTGTTTAAATAGGTTGGCTAAATATAACACGGGGTCATTTGGCAAAAGCAACCCCCACTCCAAGTGTGAGAAGGCCTTTCAAGGCTTGCTTTACTAAAGGACTGTGCTGGCCTGTCGATTATACAAAGCCTCTCAGACATTCACATGAGCAACCTCAAAGTTTTTTATGTCAATTACCATGACTTGTCATGCAATCATCCAACTAGGCCTCCATCAACAGCCTTAGCCATGAAGAGCAGGTTGATACCAACCTGGCCAAACCAAAGTGGGGCCTTCATAGTGGCCAAGTGCAATTTACCATGGCAAAAAGACTGTCAAACTCAAAAAAAATGCTGGAGGATCGAAGAAAATATGCACAATGATGAAAGACAGTCCAAACAGAGCAATGCCTATTGCTGAGTCATTAAGGCCATCAACTTCTAAGGTATGGGGATCGATCACAGCAAATATGTCCAGCATGTTTGCATTTCTTTGGCCTAAGATCTTTTTCCTATTTGTGTACACCTTATAAAAGTCCACCTCCCATTAAGAAGTTCGCAGGTGGATGAGAGAGATTTTCCTAAAGAGTAGTAGAAGAATGTATCGCCAACTAAGTGGACCTTGGCATGCCAAATATGATGATTGGTTCTTAGCCAAGCATATTGCATAGGAAGACTTGGTCTTGGAAAAAATCCTTTAATTCAACACAATTGTTTGATTGCCTTTGCTAAAATTCATGTATGTTCCTCCTTTTCTCCATTGCATGTGTACGCACTTAGGCTAGCCATCATGTCCTAATTGTATGATGCAAACCAACTAACCAAGTTTCCACCATAATACCCATTTACCAATGTTCTCTCACCCTACACCACTCTCCAACTTTTTGCTGCAACCATCACCCACCACAGCATGTTGAATCGGCGACAACAGCAACCAGCAAAAGATTCTCTCTCTCTCTCTCTCTCTCTCTCTCTCTCTCTCTCTCTCTCTCTCTCAAAATACCGAGAAGTGCCGGCCTTCCAGAAGGAAATGAGAAACTGAATTATTAAACAAGAAATCAAATGGAAACCTCCAAATCTTGCAAAAAACAGAAAGAAAACACAACAAAAACACAGAAAGATAACAAGCCTGAAGTGTGCTACAGTCATCACCTATCAATAGATCTTTCCTTTTTCATAAGAAATCCTATTAGAAAGGGCCAAGGGGGTGTGAGGAAGAGAACAATGAAAGGTTTTCTTTGGTCTTGGGAGAGGAATGAAAGATGACCACCAACTTGCACTACTCGTGTGATGAACAATTCAAGAGATCACAAAACCGAAAAAGCGCAGAACAAAAGCGACAGACGAAACGGAGAATTTTTCGTAAATCGACCTATCTCAAAAAGCGACTGCTGCATGAAACATCAGGAAAAGAACTCCGATCGCCTTTTCTACAAGGGTTTCGCACACACTTAATGTTCGTCTCTATCTGCCGCCACTAGAAGCAGGCAGCACCGGCACCTACCGCTGCCTGAGAACTAAAAAAAAGGGCATCATCAGAACAAAACGTAGAGACGACAAGCACTCACCCGCAGGGACGTGGTTGAGGGCGATGCCGGTGGAGGAGAGTGCGTGCTGAACGGAGGTGGGGATCTTGTTGGTGTCACCGTACGCGGAGACGGAGACCATCCCCCTGTACCCGGCGTCCGACAGCGCCTCCCGTATGTTCTGGGCGATGGTGTGCGGGTCGGACCCCCGGGGCACCTGGCAGTTCTCGATGTCCCACCACACCGACGTCTTCGCCACCGCGTACTCCCCCTCCACCCCCGCCCCAGCCCCGCCTCCTCCGCCCGCCATCCCCTCCTCCTAGAATCCCTCCCCCCCTCTTCTCAACTACCGTGGGGGAAGCTTCTTTGGAATGTTCACAGGGTCGCGGGCGGAGGAGGGGGAACCGACGCCGAAACAAATAACCGCAACCGGTTCCTGCGCGGAGAAATGGTGGTGGGTGGAGGTGGTGCTGGTGCTGGTGCTGGTGCTGGTGCTGGTAGTGGTGGTGGTGGCGGCGGGGGAGTGGAAGAATGCGGCGGAGGAAGAGGAGAGGAAGGCCGAAGGGGAGAAAACGACTTGAAACGTAGCGGACGCGGTGTTCTTAGGAAAAGTGTGGAAAACCCCCTGTTTTTTAAATTATTTCTCCTTTTCTTTCGGGGGGATCGGAATCTCGGATCCTTAAGAGTTTTTCAAAATTTGAAATTTCAGAAGTTTTATGCTTTTTCTGGATTTGATTTTTTAAAGCAAAGTCATATTATATCATATTAGTGGTAACCAATAACCCAATAATTACATGTTTTGTTAGCTTAACAAATAGTAAATGGATATTATTTTTTCATCGATAAATTATTGAATAAGAATATATTTGATATCTTAAGAAACTCGTTTCTTATCGTTAAATAATATAATATATATAATTAATATTATTCTTGAAATTTAGATCAAAAGATGGATTCCTAACCAATGACAATTTATTGCAGCACCCCTAATATCCAATACACATTTCCCCAATCCAACCTAAGGGTGCGTTTGTTTGGACGTAAAACTTCATTTGGAAAAAGTTTTTCAAGGAAAATTTTATTTTTAAGTCCTTTGGAATCCTGTAAAACTAAAAGCTGTAAAAGATCATCTCCAAAAACCCGGATTTTGGCATCCGCCGTTTTTAGGCGGATGCCATTTTCTGGGTACATGTGCACATGTACAGTGATGTTTGTTGACACTATTCATGTAAGTTACATTTTTATTTTTTTCCCACTCATTTAAATAGTTTTATCAAGTTTAATTATTTTTTATTAGTTAGTTTAATTTATATTTTTTTATTAAAATATCTATAGAATACTATTCATTCAAATTGTGTTTTTATTTTATTTCTCCTATTTTAAATTGTCTTTGTCAAAGTTACATATTTTTCATTAGTTATCTAATTTTTTTAATTTTTTAAAAATATTAAAAATAAAAAAATAAAATAAAATAAAAAAATTGATGAATAGTATTAGTACACAAGAAGTATATGACTCTCCCTTATTTGTGTGGATCATAAAATTTCATACCCCTCCATACAACTTTATATTTACCTAACAACCAAATGGATAATTGTGATTTTCATTTCCATGTAAAAGCTAATCCTTGGAAAAAGTTTTCCCTATGAATATGTTTTACAAGCAACCAAACGGACCCTAAGTTCTTAATATTTTTTATAGTTCACATATTTTCTCCGATCCGACATGAGCTCTACAAACGTTAGTAGTTCCCATTTCATATCATAGGCAATCTCCTCTCTCTCTACTTCTCTGATTTCTCGTAACCTCCTCTCCTCCTCTCTTGTGGGCATCTCCGTAGCCAGCACTTCTAGTTTGACCGTTGTCCTAACGGCTTCTCTCAACCTTCTCTCTTCTCTTTTTTGAGCTTCTTCTATCCTCGCTCTTGGCCTTCTCTCTCCTCTCTTTAGTTTGAGTCTCTTCGAAGGTTGAGCGGAGCCTATACTCTCTTATCTCTCTTATGATAATGTGGCGGACGGTGGAACAACAACGATGTAGATGGTGACGAAGCAACGTTGTTGATGGGGGTGGAGTGTTAATCAATGTTTAACTTATGAATGATGATGATATAAAAATTATGTTGAAATATGTTTGTTTATCATATGAATCTATTGTTTCAATTTAAACTATATTCTAATTAAGTTAATATGTATCATAAATTTCAATTTATATATACTCTTATAATTAGTAACTATCTGCTAATCTTCTGTTAACAGTATTTTTTCAGATAAGAATACGAGTTCAGCCAATCTTACGTTAAAAGACTTAAATGGGTTCAAAACTTATTTATAATTAATAAACATAGTTTTTTTAACTATACTTTTTATTCAAATTATTTTGGATAGTCCACATATAGCTAAACTCGAATTTTAAGAAGAGTCTTCACCATAAATCGATAACTTACAGTAAATTTATATATAAAAAAACCATACTTATATTTTATAGAGAGGATATGTTAAAAAAATGATCGGTTAACTCTCTTTTATAACGCTCTCTCTCTAATGCAATGCCCCAACTCAAAATTTGGTATCAAGAAATAGTGTTAATAGATTCGCTTTTATTATACGTTAAAGAGCACTCATATTAAATCTAAATCCAAACCAAAGTTATGGGTAATTGGTGATTTGATCATGATTGAAAACAATTATGTGGATTCTTGTTCAATATAATATGCTGTTTAATAGTAAGCTGATTCCAAACCCCATCTTTCCAATTCACATTTACAAGATTCTCTCTAAAATCCAAAGATGATATAGAGTTACCAAATGTTGCCCATTCTAAATCCAAACAGTATAAATGATGGCATATTTGTTTCTTGGCTTTCATCTTGATCATCTAATCATAAGATTGAGGTGATAAAAGTGAAGATTTCAAAAGATAATTATCACTTCTTTTTTGGTAAAAGTTCTCAAAACCCTAAAGATCAGAAATCAACATCCAAAGAAAATGGGATAAAGTCTCGTAACTTCTCCTTGTCTTCCAATTGGTCAACATGTCCACACGAAGCGTCATCATGGGCACGTGTAATATGGTGATGGTCTAATATAATAGACGGTCATCTTTTTTTTTATGAAATGTATAATAGACGGTCATCATATCTTGCAGGCTTGGACCCATGCAATGTTTTGGCATTAAATAAAGTTGACCACAGTCTATGAGCAATATTAGAATTAAGAGAAACACTTGCTATATATATATATATAGAGAGAGAGAGAGAGAAAGAGAGAGAAAGTAATGTTATGATACGGTGAAATTTTTTGGTACGAGCCCCGCCGTATCATCAGTGCGGACTGATGAATTTTAATTCAACTACCTGTCTATACTCACATAGCAGCACCGAATAACACCGAATATCGAACAAATAATTCGAGCATCCGAACGCCCGAACATCGAGTACGAATGCATTGTAACGTTCGGTCGTTGGATTGAAATCCAACGATCTGCGTTATACAGCATGGCCGTATTAAAAAATCTCGCCGCATCATAACATTTCTCATATATATATATATGTTGTCCAATCAAGTATGTTATTGATCGGGTGTTGGACTCGCACTTTGTTAACATTTTATTGGGATGTGGAGTTTTAAGCATCCGACTATTGAGGTAACTAAGTATTTCTGTACTTTCACAAGTACAGAAAACCTTTCTCATAAAAGTAATGGGATTTTAAAAGTCTTGTCACTTATCTTTTTCCTGTCTCTCGTATCTTATCATTTCCACAAAAACGAAGCACAAAAAGAAATGTACAACATGTCAATCTCTAAATATGCAACATATTTTTATATACTAGAAATTAACCTATCTGTTGATTCTAAGTGTTACAAAATCCAGTCTCTTTTATATAAATGTGGAAGTTGTTTTCTACTGCAGATCAAACATAGAATTCACCATTCTAGAGCTTAATTCTCTCTAAAAGGCAAAAGAAAAAAAAATCTTGTTACCGCTACTTTTATAACTGTGTCTTCCTATTCTTTTCATGTGAAATTGGGTGCTGAGCAATCATGATGATTACACATATTTGATGGAATATATATAAATGATCTCACCCCCAACAAAGAATTTGGTCAGAAGTGTGTTCCAAGACATAATGGGTGTTTGGAAGTGGATAATTATCTCAAAGCAATACTAAAATGTTATATATGCATGATACCCCTTTTTTCCAATTTACAAATGGAACAATCACCAACTTTGGAGCATCATAATTAAAAGTTTTAGATCTACCTCATCATAGACATCTGATCTCATACTGAGATGGTTGAGATGAGAATGTGGAATTAAGTACAAACGGGACATAATAGCATCGTTTATTATCTAGTATATCCATGGAATATAAGAAATGTTTGAGGATCTCTAGATCACGAACACAAAAGAGGAGAAGAAGAAGAAGAAAAAAGAAGGAAAAGGAGCATAGATATCTTCAGCTTCAAAAGAGAACCTTAGGGGTACTTTCTTTATTGATTCCTCTTTCTGCCTTTTGTGATCTTTTGCTTCCTCTTTCTCTTTGATGACATGTTAGGACATGGCAACACCAATTGTCCAACACACTCATGACTCGGGAGCTTGATAATGGTGGTGAGGCACCTCTTACGTCCGATAAATTAGGTCAGGCGACATATTGTCCTCTTATCTAAGACCATTCCGACCTTACACGAACTCCCAACTACCCTCAAAAGTCAAGTAGAATGGCATAGAAAGGGGATGACAAGTGCAAAAAGACCCTCAACACACATTCAAAAGAAGAACAACGGAGGCCAAAGGAGATAAACCACATCCGAACTTTCACATCTGCACACAAGAACTACTCTATTTTGCTTATCTCATGGGAATTTAACGAGGAAACTTTTGTAATTAGACATTTAATTATGAGGCTATCTAAGAAATGAATGGATATAATATCTTTTCCGTATTATATTATGTCATTTTCGATAAATAGAATTTTATTAAGACGTGACACATACTATCTTCCATCAATTGAGCCCGAAATGACATGATAGTTGACGACTGAAATGATCAAATGGAAAGATGACAACAATGGATGATAAATAACAGTGGCAATAATAAAATGATAGAAACGACCATGCCATGCCTAGATCCCTTTTCACATCACTTGCATGGTGGATGGTAAATGTCACTATGATATATGAGTAATATTTAATTTAGGAATGTTGCGACGACCCCATTTTACATGGTAATTGCTCATATAAATTAAAGTAATGGAATTTTAAATTAGTCTTGTCACTTATCTTTCTGATCATGTCTCTCCTATCTTATCATTTCCACAAAGATGAAGCACACAAAGACATGTACAGCACGTCAATCTCTAAATATGCAACATAATATTTGATATACTAGAAAATTAACCTATCTATTGATTCTAAGTGTTACAAAATCCAGTCTCTTTTATATAAATGTGGAAGTTGTTTTCTACTGCAGATCAAACATAGAATTCACCATTCTAGAGCTTAATTCCCTCTAAAAGGCAAAAGAAAAAAAAAATCTTGTTACCGCTGCTTTTATAACTGTGTCTTCCTATTCTTTTCATGTGAAATTGGGTGCTGAGCAATCATGATGATTACACATATTTGATGGAATATATATATATATATATATATATATGATCTCACCCCCAACAAAGAATTTGGTCAGAATTTTACATGCAATATTTTTTAGGACCCCGGTTGGGTCGATTGGTTAGAACTCTTCCTTAAAAGTAAGAGGTCCCGAGTTCAATTCTTGAGGGGGGGGGGGGGGGGGTTACTTGATTTACATATAACTCTCGAGGTGTGTAGATCCGAGATTTTTCCGGTCAAGTAGGGTAAGGGCAATACGGGTATACGGAAAGTAGGAGCTGTCAAATCTTGACCTTGGAGTTCACGAACACTAATCTCTGAGCCCACAAAACCACACGGAGCAGGATTTTCTCGTTACCAAAAAAAAAAGAATTTGATCAGAAGTGTGTTCCAAGACATAATGGGTGTTTGGAAGCGGATAATTATCTCAAAGCAATACTAAAATGTTATATATGCATGATACCCCTTTTTTCCAAGTTACAAATGGAACAATCACTAACTTTGGAGCATCATAATTAAAAGTTTTAGATCTACCTCATCTTAGACATATGATCTCATACTGAGATGGTTGAGATGAGAATGTGGAATTAAGTACAAACGGGTAGGGCTGTGTAAAATATGGTCCAAACCGAAAAACTAAACCGAACCGACCAGTTCGGTTCGGTTCGATTTTATGGGCTAGGTGGTTCAGTTGATTTTTGGTTGGGAAATCGAAATGAACCGAATACCTATATATAATTATATAAATAATAAAATTAAACAAAAAAAGTAGCACAGTGGAGGGCTGCGCCCTCCACGCGCCACCAAAAAACCACTTTTTACATGTTTTTGCCATAAAAATGCCAAAAATACCATACAAAATACTAAAAATGCCAGAAATGTCATATTTCGGTTCGGTTCGGTTCAAACAATGAATTCGGTTCGGTTCGATTTCTCTAAAAAATAGAGAAAACCGAACCGAACTGTGAACACCCCTACAAACGGGACATAATAGCATCGTTTATTATCTAGTATATCCATGGAATATAAGAAATGTTTGAGAATCTCTAGATCACTAACACAAAAGAGGAGAAGAAGAAGAAAAAGGAAGGAAAAGGAGCATAGATATCCTCAGCTTCAAAAGAGAACCTTAGGTGTACTTTTTTTATTGATTCCTCTTTCTGCCTTTTGTGAACTTTTGCTTCCTCTTTCTCCTTGATCAAAAGGAGTCACCATGCAGATGAACTGATAGCATGAACTTTAGGCAAGAGGCTTTTCATGTCTTTTCAACAAGACAAAAGAAGGGATCAGAAGAGCCTAAGGCCTGCTTTAACATAAACTGGAGGAAGAGGGCTCAAATTACTTATTTCTGAATTTTTTTAGGTACATTCTTATCCTATATATCCAAGCTTCTATTCCATATTAAAGTGGGATATATATTATATGGAACACACCCAAATGCTATAAACATCCTTATCAGAGTGGCCAAGAGGGAAAATATAAACTTTCCTAGTCCTGAACAAAATTATGAGGGACAGGGGACTGCCCTAAAAAGGGAATTCCCAAGTCTTGCAGTGCAACAGTCAAACAATGTAATCCAACTAAGTTAGTCTTCCCAAAGTGAAAGATGTTCCCTCACCAACAATGACAGTTTTGTCTTCTCTTTGGAGATACTAGTAAGAGGAATTCTCCCTTCATAGGGGGCATGTCATATGTAGGTTGGATAGAAGAACATTATGTTGGAGGGGGGAAAGACTACTTGGTTTAATAGAGTCTAGTCCAAAGAGAGAACAACACCGTTAGCTCCCCTACCATAATCCATGTTGAATCACCACTTAGCAGGGTTACTAGGACTTGGGTCTCTTTCTTGGGCGGGACACCAAATCCATGTATCTTTGCCGATTAACCAATTTCTCAACGCTGGAGTGGATCCTAAAGAGATACCACTTCCTCATGAATTTATCTTGAATCGGGATCTTTTGGCCCTTCGTAGTTGGTCCATAAAGAAGGAAATGAGTGAGTCTATCTCACCAAAACTCAATTTGCCAAGCCTATGAGGCCCTCTCCACTCATCCTAGAGTCAACTCGATCAACCTTCAATTGGGCCGATCTGTCTCCAAAGTCGAATCCTCGGAGCCACTTGTCTTAAAGTCTCCTAGGCCACGGTGAGGCTCACCTATACGACGTCAAAGCATAACCATGCTAGCAACTAGGCACTCCTTGCCATGTTAGGACATGGCAACACCAATTGTCCAACACACTCATGACTCGAGAGCTTGATAATGGCGGCGAGACACCTCTCAGGCGACATGTTGTCCTCTTATCTAAGGCACCGTTTGGTAGAAAAGTTACAAAAAGAAAATTTTCCACAAGCTCCTTTTTAAAAGTTTCTGACACATGAACAGATTGTTATTATGACTTTAAAAGTTGAGGCTGTCGTTTGGAACAACCGCAGTGGAAAAAAAAGTTTTTAAGATTTTTGTATTATTTTACCCCTGCTTTTGTTTGAGCAGTCACAGTAGGTGAGGCTTTTTTAGATATTTTACATCTAAAAGCGCTGCACCTGCCCTGGAAGCGGACTGCAGACCGCTTTTTGGAAGATGGAAAGACCACGTTTGTTCTCTCTATATCTCTTTTGAGCGCGCAAAGCGCTTTTCACGTAATTTGAGGTGGTCTGTATTTATTTGGTACCTCTTTAGATTTTATCAATAATTTTCACCTCAAAAGCGCTGCCAACCACGGTGCCAAACGGTGCCTAAGACCACTCCGACCCTGCACGAACTCCCAACTACCCTCAAAAGTCAAGTAAAATAGCTTAGAAAGGGGATGACAAGTGCAAAAAGACCATCAACTCACATTTAAAAGAAGAGCAACGGAGGCCAAAAGAGATGAATCACATCCGAACTTTCACATTTGCACATAAAAACTACTCTATTTTGCTTATCTCCATTTAACTACTCTTGTTTCCGCCAATTTCCTTACCTACTCATCGGAGAATTTTTTTCTAAGATCACTCTCGAAACTCTCTAACTATTTTCTCTTAACTATAAATACCGTTAGTGTTTCTATCATTAACAAATCTAAAAGTTCACGAAAGATCGAAACCAATGAAAGCTATCTCAACAATTATATTTTCAGAAATACTTTTAAAATATAGTTTTGAAGACTACTTCAAATCTCTCACTAGTCAATGGCGCTGGCGACCAATTGTTTGTACACTTCGGAGTCAACACATTATGTCAGTCATGTTACCATTTCTTCAATTGTAAAGGGACATCAAATCAAATGGTTAAGAGAGAGAAAAAAAAATTAAGAAAAAAACAAGAAGAAGAGAATTGGAAGGTGGGTACGTAGTATCCAAGAAAGAAAGAAAGAAGAAGAGACAAGTGCTGACATGGTCGTCAGGGCCCGGTGGCAGACTTTGCCCTTCCGCAGCTTGGACGGCTGCCAATAAGTGCCTCTTTTATAGCAGGCGCTGTTCCACCATTGACACAAGCGAGGGAGTGAATAGAAAAGATCGATACAGGATAGAGAATTATTGTAGTTGTTCAAGTGTATTTATTTGTTGTTGAGTGATACAATTGGTGTTGTAGACGGGTTGAATTTATAATCGAAAATATAAATTTTTATTTTGATTTCGATAATTAAATTATAAGTTTGATTCCGATAAAGTTGAAATAGTTAATTTTGATTCCGATTATATTATCGAAATCGAAATTTCGATAAATTAAAGTGTTTATCGTAACACTGTCTTTTAAATTTATGAATAATTTATCAGAATGATCGATATTAATTTTAATTTTAATTATTTTTCAATTCTGATTTTGATAATTTATCGAAATATTTGATATCGATTTCGATAAATTATCGGTATCAATTTTTAATTTCAAAATCGATATTTTTTTATCAAAATCAGGTTGAAACTTTAAAATTTCGGATTTCGTTTGCAGCCCTAGATACGAAAACTGTCATGACGCAATATAAGTTGACAAGTAGGGGCGAGCGATAAGAGACAGGCGATAGATAGTTATGGTTATTCATAATTTAAAATTATTATTGTGAAGTCTAAATTTATTATTTATGAGCTCAAAATAACTACTAAAAGCCAATCGGTAGTTTGTAGTATCTGTGAGCTTAAATACATTATTATAAAAGTTCAATCAATAATTTTTAAATCTTAAGAGTTACACTTTTTTAGTCCAAAGATAATATTTATGAGTCTAAATAATTATTAAAAATCCATATGACATTTTTAAACCATGAGAGAGAGTAACATTTTAAAATCTAAAATTCATATTTTTTAGTTAAAACTTTTAATTTCTAAATCCACTGCAACTTAATCACACCGTCGCACGTCAATGGCCCGTTGCTGCCGATCACCACCGCCAGCCACATCCTACTGCTGCTTAACCCCATCACGAAGATTGTGTAAGTGCAAGTTAAGTGTATTAAATATTTCTCAATATTCTAATATTGGGCACATATATAATTATTAATAAATAAAAGTAGTAGGAAATGATTACAGAAATTATGTTAGCTTAAGGCAGGATTTAGTATGTATGGTGATCTACAAAGCTTATGTTAACGGGCCTCCCAACTATCGGATGCTCAAGTTACACAAGCATCTATCTTGGATTTATATTTGTCATGTAAGGGATTTATTTTTTCGTTCAACTAGAAAAATTAAACCGAATTTTTTTGTTCGATTTTCAAAACGACGACTCCAAATAATTTTAACTTGAAATAGTTGAGTCCAATTTGATTTGATTTGAAAAAATAAATAAATTTTATCACATAAAAACAACAGCCCAAAACTTTCCTCAAGACCCGAACCGTGAACCGAAATGATTCGGTTCAGCCTATATAAGGTCTCAGTTTGGTTCAGTTCTGATTCAAGTTAAAAATGAGCTTGAATCAGACTGTGTTCAATCTATTTAGGGTTTCTTATATTTTCGCTCAACTTGTAAAATTAAATCGAACTGATCGATTTGGTTCAGTTTAATTTGGGTTGGATATTTTTTATTGTGAATCAGTTCAGTTTGATTCGAGATTCACAATTTCGTTTTGGTTTAGTTTCCAATCCGAATAAATCAATTCAATTTGAATAAATTGAATTACTATTATGCCTATAAAATTATATAGATTTTTACTTGTTGTTCTATATTTAATAGTAAATAATTATTATATGATCAGGAATAATTTAGTCTTCTTAATTAAAATTATTATTATTATTATTTGTTGTTCTTTCACATTTTCTCCTCATAAATAATACAACAAGCATGCACCTATTGAGAAATTAATATGTTAATAGAGATTTGAAATATTTCAATTTAAATCTAACTAAATTGAATAAATCTATTTGGTTTAATTTGATTTCAAAACGAATCGGTTCAATTTGGTTCGAGTTGGGAGTCCATTTCAATTTAGTTTAGTTTGAGAAGAAAAAAAACTCCTTCAAATCAAATCAAACTAAATCGAACTATGTTGTATACTTTTCTTATGTAAATTAATCGCTCTATGATCATGCTTCTTTCATCTTAATAGCCTCCTCCCTGCCATAACAAGGAGATCCAGATGATCTATATGACATGACATGAGACAAGATGAGGATGCAATCTGTTGTTACTATCCAATGTCCTTGAACTTGATTAAGATCTTTGCAAAGAACCTTACATGTAATGCCCTTGACTCAAGGGTATGTAGGAAATGTTATTGGTGGATGGGCTCCATTGGCAAGCTAGTTTAACATTCTTGTTGCTTGTTGTTGCAAGGGAAATGGTCTAGATATTTTTTTTCCCTATCTTTTGGATTTTTATTGGGTCCAGAAGAAATTGGCCCACTATGCAATCAAAATAGTTGGAATTTACTTTTTAAAGGAGGACTTTTTTGAAGGATATATCAATTACCCGAAGGCTAAGGACCGCAGATAACTAGCAGCTCTCCTTTTTTTTATTCTCAAGTGATATAAGTCTTTCCAATTGAGTTGGCAACTTATTTTGCTAAAAGTTTCGTAGTCATGTGGGAGTTGGATTATATCGTTTCATGAATTCTAACTAGTAATCAAACCATGCAGATTTGCTTCGAATGTCATGAATTTTCAAGCATCAAAAACCAAGAAATCCAACCTTAAAAGCATTTGAGTAAGATGAACACCAAAATATTTTTTGTTTCTCAACATTTTAAATATTTCTTGATTAATATAAGCTAACCTCGTGGGGGAAGACATTCCAACGCTCCACTCTCTAGTGCCAATGGATGTTCAAGTAGGTTTAACCCCCCACAACAGCACAACTCATCAAAAGCTGCAATGAAAGAGTAAAATTTTGCAATAGCATCACTAGTTCCACATGAATTGAAATGGGTTGGTGCCAAGAATCACCACTATCCCTTGCCTGTACATGCATAACCTTTGGATGGAGGAGGGCTGATAGCAATCTGCAATGGGTTCTACTTCTCCAATCACAAACAGAGTTTGCTTCAATGAGCTTGCATTCCCTTCATGTTCCACAGGCTACACATACCACATGATTCACAAAACCTCCTGGGGTGCATAACCAATGCATGCTCAAGCAAGGAACTTGCAGGAGCTCAAGGCCTCTCAGGTGAACCTTCAATTTACCAGAGATTTCCCTAGTAAGAGCCATGAGGAAACTCCCTGGCTCATCAGAACACACACAGCCAATCCTTTGCTGGGCAAGCAAGGCGACGCCGACGAGGAGTATGCCATCCCTGAAACTGGCTTACTTACAACTGAATCAAGGGAGAGGTTCTTGCGAGTCTCCCAATCGAGACAGATGAAGATATGCATCGGTTCCTGAAAAAGGAGTGTACAATGGAAAGTCAAAAACCTGGAGCACAAATCTTATGAGAAAGCAAGTACAATTGAGCAAGGCCAAGTGTTGTGTTTGATGAGTTAAACCAGGAATTGCAGATAACATTATAAGTGTAACCACGCAAGTATGATGAGTAAACTCAACCTGTTAACCAGCTCATGGAACAGACATGGTGTTATTTCCCTTTGCAGTTACATGACAATAATTCGGAGTTTTTACGACCACATTCTAATTCATCAAACAAGGAAATCAACCACCATGCTGGGCAAAGAGGTTTCTCAACAATGGAGTAGATAATGGTTACTAAAGCAGGACGCTCTGTCCCACAGTGTGTACCACTTTGCACCAGAATTCAGTCTATACCAACCGGCAGTCGTAGGAAAGCTGGCACCGGTGTAAGCCTCTCGAAAATGGGCCTGGGACGGTAATGCCAACTCATTTTAACAATATTATTTTTAAAATAATAAAAGTGCAGGACATCTTATTGACCACCAAAAGTTGGGAAAGGCTTTTTGATACCAGGCTAATGATTTGGGCTAAATTTCATCAGCCATTGGTTGCAATCAGAACCGTTGACCAACTGTAACAGAACCTACTAAGTTCAATGCGAAAATGATGTGATTGTTTCTGTCCTAGAACCAATGGGCATATTATGTACATCCATTTATGATATTTACTAGATTCCGGTTCTAACTAACAACAGGCATCACCTTGAAAATGGAGCATTTCATGGTAGAAGCAAGTGGTTTGTGATGCCATGTCGGGACTTGCCTCCCAATACAAGAAGTAATAGACCAATACAAAAGCTAAACCAGGGAACAGTTTCAGATGAGAACTTGATTTGAGAACAACAAGGGTGACAAAATACTGCAAGCTTGAAGTATGATACACCCATACAAACATGCATTCTGATGTGTTTATTGTTTTCACTCTTCTGGTTGTCAACATTCTACATGGCAATTCAAGAAAAATCATTAAACAACATTTTCAATGTACAGCTTATGTCACATTCATCAAAATAGTTCAAATTATCTAGTCCTTTTGGTTTGTTTTCTGTTTCTTGTTTTTAATATACAGTCATTTCGTTAAGCCAACACATCTTTTACGAAACCTTGAGATGACAAGTGGGCTAATTAGAACATTGAACCCATCTTAAGAAAATCAACATGTTGACAAGTGATGGATCATTCTTACAGACCAGCTAAGCACTCACTGTCAAAGCTACAATGGTAGAATAGCGCAGAGAAGAAACTAAGATGGATTTAAGCCAAAGTTGACGCACCATATCCTTCCATAGAGATAATCTGCAAATCACCTCCAAAATAGCGTGCATAGAGACGACTTATGGGCAGCCCATATCCATATCCCGCCATAGTCACTCCATCATTTCCACTACTAAAATCCTCACTGAGTGGATTTTCTGCCGTGCTATAAAGATATGTAAAAATTTTAGGAAGTCCACTCCTCGGTATGCCACCACCTTCATCTGAGATCTGCATTTAACAAAGCAGACATGTTACAAGAGGATGTGTATATAAACAGTAACTATGCCTTCATGATCTGCCAAACAGAGCATAGTGCCTCAAAGGCTTTTTTTTTTTTAGACGTGGATAATACCACAGCATATATTGATAGAAGAAAGGAATGTACAAGTGTAGAGGTATAAAGAGACAAAGATCTCTATACAACCAAAAGACCCAACCCAAAACAACCTGACATCTGAGCTCCCCAAAGACAAAAAGAGTTGGGAACTAGATGAGTCAACTTTTCCCAAGTGCTTGGCCCACATACAAACTCTGTTTCTTATAAATTGAACAATGCTTTCCTCAGATCTTGATTCTCTCCTAAAAAATCTACTGTTCCTCTCATTCCACAAGGTCCATAGGGTGGCATGAAGAATGAGCTGCCGATTTAAGCCTCAAAGGCATGTATAATGGCTAGCAAAAGAAAAGTTACCGATGAAATTAACATTGCTAATCTTTGGCCAATTCAATGCTAAAGTAATTGAAGATATCAAAACAAAGAACAGAGTAATGCAGAGAGTCTAGACAAGAGGTCTATCTCCCTTTTTAACAACTTCACAGTATGCACCAATATTGGAACAATTATTAGTCTAAAACACCTGAGGAGCAGATAAGTTTGGGGCATTTGAATTTTCAGGCCATTAACTATATAACTTTGACCTTCAAGATTGAAACTGTCGATTTCAAATGTAAAATATATATATAAAAAAATTGAATTGACATACATAGGTTTGTTGTTGGAGACAAGATTGCTATCCAAAGGAGCACAGGAAACATGAGTACGTAAACCCACTGGCTATGCAATAAACTAGATGAGTTGAAGTCCAAGGATGCCTAAGGAGATAATGAAAGCTTTGGAGTCCCCCATGTGATACAGGCAGTGGCTGGTGCAAAGCGGAGTGAAACACAAGAGATTGATGAATAAATCCCATGTCTTAAGCCAACAGGTCAGTCATCCAGATTTCAAAAACATGATGAGAGATGATCACTTTTAACAGTGAAGTTATTTGGTTGAAAGTTCAATAGGAAAGCAATGTCTACCATGGGCTAGCAGCCGAGCCATGATGTTCATGGAACCTGATACCTTAGATACATAGATGGTTGGAAGCATCTAACACAAAAAGACTACAAGCAAATTGTAGAAACCAGATCTTTTAGTGAATAAGAGACAACTATAAGAGATACAACGATAAGGGACTGAATACCTTTATCGTAACATCCTCTATCCCATCAGCAACTATGATTTTAATAGGAGGTACATCTCTATCAGAAACCATAGATCGTTCCTGGACTGCACGCAATGAGTTCTTGACCAGTTCAAACATCATCATATGCAAATGCGAAGGCACGTACCTGTTCCAAAGGAGAATAAATATTTAGTACATTCAAATATAACATCCAGCAGGTGTGATTCAGTTAAGAATCTTGCATATGACACATAACAAATGAGAAGATCTATGAATGACACTAAAATCCATGTTATAGGCTATCACGGTGAAGGGCCCAGCTAAGCAATGGACTGAAAAATACGAGTGCCATGTGATGAATATCAAACAAGGACTTACGGGAAAGTGAAATCTGGATCTCCATAGATGACAACATCAGGAGCACTTCCATATTTCCGCATACAAACAACACGAGCATCTTCACTGGCGGTATGTGCAACACTGATGGGTGACATTCTGGTGTTTATTTGACCAATGCAGCCAGGTTCTGGATTGGGATCATGCAAAGCGACATGCTGTCCTGCACTTTCCAAGAAAAGAAAAATCAGCAAGCCAATTGAGCGGAACACCTTATAGAATGTCATGATCCAAGGTCAGCAGGTCTCCAAATGGTGTAAGCATGTATTCACAAAAAAGGAAAGCATGCACAAAGTCACATACTCACCAATAAGCATACGGATTCCAATTCTGGACATGTAAAAGCGATCGAGAAACTTATGAATCTCTTCGAGATCACTGTATGCAACCTTTGGGTTCAGATCTTTCTTGAGCTCCTGAACACCCAAGGCCATTGCAGGCACCACATTGTTATGTCTCACTTTGATCATCTTGATCATCTGTGTAAAAGCCAACTCATCCTTGGTGTCCCTTATCCCTGGGAAAGATCGGAGATCGCGAAATGAATCCAAGTACCAGTCCCTCACCTGAAGTAGCGAAGACAGATTAAACAAGATGGAGCAGGCCCTGGCTCACACAATATTATAAAAAAGTTATGTGCTGCATGGGATGTAACAGCCCCACAGTCCCCTGTAACAGTTTCATAATGGCATAGGATTGAAGAAAAGTAAAACCCATCTGGAAGAAAAGATTTTAGAAGGCTTTTAAGTAGCAGAAAGCAAGAACCTCAGAACCCTAAAAGCACTGCAACGTCCACAGCAAAAGAGAAATTACAAAAATGGAGGGAAAATACAGAGGATGATCATAAATGAAACACCCATTATGAGAACACTCATATTTTTTTGATAGGTAAATTGGTTGGGGAGGGGGAAAGGTGAGGAGAGGGCGCGGGATCCCGCGCCCTCCTGCTTCCCCCCTTCCATTTCGGCAAGGGGGGAGAACACTCATAATTCACCATAATATCTGCCTAGGGACGGACAGATCTCTAACTTTTAAGAAAAGGTAGATCATATGAGTCTATGACAAGATTAAGCGCCGCAACTAAAGGTATACCCATTGGAAAACCACAGAGCTGTGGAAAAAGGATCTACAAGAAACCCTCAAATTAAACAACGTTCACAAGAACATCCTCAAATTAAGGCAAAGAGGGGGTGGGAAAATGTAAGAAACCATTCGAAGACCACAAGAACATCCCGAAACGAGGGCCCCAAACCCACAGGAGAGACCGCCGAAACCAAGACCACGTCCCAAAATTCCCGCCACAAGGCGGCACACCCAGCCCGCAAGAGCAAAACAACAGCAGAGCAAAACAACCAGCAGAGCACCAAAATGGGGCGGCCGTGCCCGGCAAGATCACACCTTGAGGACGGCGGGCTTCTGGGAGAGGCCGAAGGGGAGGCTGTCGAGCTCGATGGCGCGGCGGGCGATGCGGATGGGAAGTTCCTTATGCAGGAACTGCGCCGACAGCAGCAGGTTGCGTTCGGTGGGGCAGGCCCCGAACTCCATCATGTTGCGGAGGTTCACGCCCGTCTGTTTCATCCCACCCCACCGCTGCACCTCCTCCTGCAGCGCCTTCCCCGCCGCCTCCAGAGTGGCCTTCCTCGCCGCCGTCATCCTCCCCTGCCTCAGGCCTCCCCACTGCCCACCCCCCTGCCTCTTCCCCTACGACACCACTGGCTGGAAGGACAAACGGGAAGAGGAAGAGGACGAAATGGGTGGCAAGGGAGAGGAGGGCACGGAGAGGACAGGAAGAGAGGAGAGAGGAGGAGCAGTAGCAGCAGCAAGGAGAGAGAAAGAAGGGATTTTGGAATGGCTTAACTTCCTTAATGGCAGTTCTCCTTTCAAATGATGGGGAACAGTATTTAAAAAAAATATTTTTTTGTAACTAGAAATCTCTCGGAGTTTATCCAGGGCTGTTTATGGTCCAACTTGAAAAATCGAATCGAATCGGCCATTTCGGTTCGAGTTGAGAGATCTTATGATTCAATTCGGTTTTTATTGAAAAATCGAATGAATCGAATTTATATTAAATATATTTAATAATTAATATATATCATAAAGACAAAACATAGTTGAGTGAGCTAACGCCTTCCAATGTCCTGGGCGGTCCGGCCTTTAAATGTGTTTTTTTTTCAGTTCAAATCGAATCGAACCGGTTCGGTTCAATTCGATTTGAACATAATTTTAATTCGATTTTAGTTCACCCAAAAAAATAAGATGAATCAAACTGAACCGGATCATGTTCATTCTTAAATCAGACCTAAACATTGATGTATTTTAAAATTAAAATATAATAATCTCTATTTTTTTTGCATTCGTATTATCCTATTTTATTGGATCAACAAAATTCTGAATCTACCCATCTTGAAAATTATATATAGACCAAATAAAACCTCCCAAAATCGAACTTGAAACCTTCTTAAAAAACTTGTAATAGGTATCAAGAGAATCTCTATCTTGTCTTTAATCTTTTTTTTTGACAATCTAATAAGTCTTGATAAGAGAAGATTAGATAAGTAGATTAACAGAAGTTAACAATATTTTCACTTTGATACAAAAATAAGATAGTCCTTGATAACCCCACATAAGTCCAAATAAACTTAACAAACTCTTCAAGTCCTGGTAAATTAATATGGGTTAATGATCCCTCGACCCACTTATCAAACAAATAAGATTTCTAGATTATCAAATTACTTTTAGGTTTAACTGGACTCATAACTAAGATTTATCTAATTACCAAAGAAGAAAGTTGTGGATTGGCACCCAAAACCAGAAGACCTAAACATTTGCAAAGACACCCTCAGAACATGTTGTCTGCCTTTTCAGGATCCATGAGGTTGGCTCCTGGCACAACCCTATATTTTGGACTTTGTATAGCATGTGAGGGTTGCCAATATAGAACTAGATACAAGAAAGAAGGGTCTTGTTTCTATCTTTCTTTGTTTGAACACACACACACACACACATATATATAGGGTCTATTTTACCATGAATCAGTGGAAAAGATTCGTGTTTAGTATAGATTTGTATGTACATGAACTATTTATCTCATGATTATTTTTATACATCTGTGACTTGAAAAGTCTTTGTATTCTTCTCTGCAGTTCCCCGTAGCAACTTTAGCTATTTAGAGGACCCCGGTTGAGTCGATCGATTATAACTCTTGCTTAAAAGCAGGAGGTCTCGAGTTCGATTCCTGGAGATTATTTGATTTACATGCAATCCTTGAGGTGTGTAGATCTAGAATTTTTCTGGTCAAGTAGGATAAGTGTAATATAGGTACACAGAAAATAGGAGCTGTCAATCCTGACCTTAGAGTTCACGAACACCAATCTCTGAGCCCACAAAATCACACGGGGCGGGATTTTCTCGTTAGCAAAAAAAACTTTAGCTATTTAATTTTTTGGGTAAAAATTTAATTTCTTTCAATTGGTCCTTTGATTAGGCATCTGTATCATTTTGGGTAGTTGTGATTCCCATTGAACTTTTTTGGTACATCAATCATGGTCCTTAGGAAGATGGTTGGTTGGGTATTTCCAAATTCTGTGTGTACCTATTAAGTTGTCTGCCTCCTTTGTCCTGTACAAATTCCTTTGGTGATATAAGTGAAACATCAAGAGCCCAACACACTGCTTGACTTGATCTTGCACTAGCTATATGAGAGTTGTAGCCAAAGGATCTATATGAGCTTGCCTAACTTTGGAATCTCTTCACTTTGAGACAACCATATCATCTCATAGATTGGATAGGCAATCTTAAATAGAGGCACCAAGAAAGAAGAGATCTCCTCTTAAGAAAAATAGATGCCTCAAAACCCACACCTACATCACTTGCACACGTGGTATACGGATGGATATGCATCACAACTCTTCTTTTTTATAAAACACTCATTACATGTTTATTGTCAAAATAATGATATAACACAATCAAAAAAATAAAAGTTGGTAAACTGATTTCCTTACCATAAGATTCATAATATGCCACCTATACATATAACAACAAGCATATCCTTTTGTTAAGAAAAAAAAAAGACTTACCATGGATCGAGTGCAGTGGCGGAGCCACCTTGTGGCTAGTGGAGTTCTGTGATCCCATTGGATTGAAAAATTTCTATTAGTGATGTAAAATTTCACCATTAATAACCCCATTGGATCAAGAAAATACGTCTAAGGGTGCACCCACTGAACGAAAATTCTAGATCCACCACTAATTGAGTGGATATATGTCCGATATTTATTCTCACATAGTGATGGATCCACTCTACCATCATATATTGATCTTGGATAATTTTTAAATGTTTTTCAAAAAAATATTTATTGTAAAAAAATTCTTACATATGGTATGACATATTGTTTTATGAGTTCACTTACAATTGAAACGTAAAATATACTCCTATACTAAATATTTCTCTTTCTCGAAATCCAACTACACCTGAAATCTGTCCATCTCTCCCCCTCTCTCTCTCTCTCCAATGCATTTGTGCCTTCCTGTGGGTTGGAAAGATGGCGAGACTAGCTTGGCTTCATCTCTTTCTCCTTCACATGTTGTGGTGGACCGGCGGGGGGGACCAAGATCTGAGAGTTATTGCTTGCAGAAGCAGAGCATGCCTCTGACGCTTTTCCTTCTACTACTTCTACAGTCCTACCCAGCAAGAAATCCTTGTGTGTGGATGGCAATTCGAGATTTTGAGAACAACCCAACGCCACATCTTTCCTCTTTTGTTTCTTCGTGAATCCTTTTATATATTTTTCTTCTTCTTCTTCAATTTTTCTGGATGACATGAGCCAGCAAGGAACACGCGTCCAAGGTGTTTGCTTTATTGCTTGTTCGACAGTGACGCCGGAGCCATCTCCTGTGGCCATCATCGTCTTCTCCTACGTGTGTGGGTGCTTTTTTACTCGGCTGCTCCCAATTGCTTACCTGTGCTCAGCATCTCTGTCTGCCTAACTTGGGTGGGGTCCTGATTTCTTGGATGAATTCCTCATCTTTAGTTGATTTTCCTGATTCTGTTCTTATCAGATTCGTGATCCTTTGATTCGACGTAAAAACTCTAAAACGCAGCAGAATGATGTTAAAGCAGTTTACCATAACTTTGTTCTTCTCTTGTGTATGAAAAGAATGAGGAATACCTTCCTATTCTTGCTGTGCTCATGTTAAGAATCGTACTGGTGAGTGTTTCTTTGAATCTTTCTAGCATGTTAGGTATCAAGTGGATAGGATTTTGACCCCATTTCCTCCATGTCTATCTTCAACCCAAGAGCAGGCATCAGATTCTGTGGGCATTTCAACAAGGTTAGGAGATCATCAACAATGTGGGACAGGTATCTTCAATGCTTTAAAGTAAATTTATTAATCTAAATGTTGATTAGATGATGAGACATCAGATGTCTTCAGTTATTTGGAATAGGATGTTTCCCCTATTTGAACCTTGATGAAATGCTGATCATGGAGGACAATGCATATATACCCTTAAATATATGATAGAGAAATATTTACTACTCTTCATGGATGCCATTGGATCACACATGCAGTTTAGAGACCCCATCATCCTTTTCATCCTTTTTTTATGCAGGTTCACATTTTCAATGAAAAAAGTTATTTATCTCTTTTAGTTAGTTATTTGTCATCCTTTACAAAAAACTATTTGTCCCCCAAGGTTCCATTAAAGGTGGCAAATTATTCTCTTTTAGTTCCACTAAAGGTGACAAATAATCAATCAAGAGAGATAAATATTTTTTTTTACAATGAAGTTATTTATCACCCTTAGTACTAAGACAGATAAATAGATTAAGAGTGACAAATAATAAATTAAAAGTGACAAATATATTTTTGTAGTAAAAAAATAAAAATATTTATAAAATCATGTTGAATAGAATCTACAAACTAATATGCTCGACGATCTAAATAGATAATTTTCTTATCTGCCCAAACATATAACTAATATTTCTCATACATGGTCAGGTTATATTATTACTTGCGTAGGTGTCACTCTTTCCTCTGGGGGAGGGAATCAGAAGCTCAGTTGTGGATTACTACTTGCCTTCCGTAAGAATCTTTTCTCCTTGTTTTCTTCATGACCACATGACTCCTCTGAACACTGATTGGATGCAGATGATGACATGGTATGTCTTATCTATGCTTTGATAATGCTAATTGTTTATTCACTTGTTGTTGGCCATTTGATGTTCTCCACTATTAAAATATGTCAAAGAATGGCTCCTCATGGCCGCCCCCTCTTAAAGACTTCAGAGGAAACACCATCAGATGACGGCCCAACTCAACTGTCTTTAAGTTGGGCCGGCCCAAATGTTCTTATTAATCCGGACAGGATTTGGGTCATCTCAAGTTGGATTTCTGGCTGGATGAAATAATCTGAAGTGGATTAAGAACATGGGGTCAGGTTGGACTGGATTCAGGAGATGATGAACTCTAACCCAATATATGAGGGTCATGTTGTTAGCCCAAATTGACCATGGCATAAACCTTCCAACTCCAAACCACATCAGCCCAATGCTCCCTACGCAAGGGTTGTCAGGAAAAAGAGAGAACAACCAATTTTTCAAAGGCCAAAAAGACAGTGTCAATAACATACAGATGGGTGTTTGTAAGAAGGGAACTTGAAAGGACTATCACTTAGGCATCAAAGAGCAAGTGTGAGCAAAGGAGCACACTTAAAGGAGTAGCCCAGTGTTTTGCCCTCCATATACACTAGGATGAAGTCACAAGTTCAAATCTCAAGGGAAGCAGGCTTAAAAGGACATTTTGAGGACATTGTAATACACTAAAAATAAAGAGAAAGGCTTATTACACTTGTCCATTGCACTTTAAGTGCAATGTGACTAGACAATAGCCCATGTGGCACCCCTCACATGAGGGGTGATAAAGTGGCAATCCAATTGTTAGATGCCACATGGGCTTGTTGCTTAGTCACATTCCACTTAAAGTGCAATGGACAAGTGCAATAAGCCTTTCTCAAAAATAAAAGTGTGAGCAAAAGATAGCCTTTCCAGATATCGAGGACTCTCTATTTGTCTCCAAAGAACTTCCAATGAGCTCTGAAGAGAATGGGCAGGCTATCCGGTGTTAACAGTGAAGGTAAAATCTGAAGATTGCTGCTTTACTACTGTCAACAGTAACAGGAGAGAATTATCTTCAACAATGCCAATAGCTTTTAACCAATCTAGGCTCTCTTTGATTCATTCTAGGATCTACAAAGCTTCCACTTTTTGTCCCAACCCTGCACACTCTTTCCCAAAAAAAAATCATTAAGATACACTTGGATTGAGCTTTTTGTCATCAGAATCAATCATGGGTTTTTCATGATTCTTAAGGAGACAACCAATCTTAAACTTATCAGCATATTATTTAGCCTAGAGGTTATGCCAAGATTAGATCCTGATCAGTTGAAGGCAGGCATATGGCTGAAAGTGACATCATATGCTATCATGTGGGCTTGCAGGCATGGGTCTTTCTATTCTTCTTTTTCTAGCTACTTTATGGCTAGTATGAGAGAACTTTTTCTTGACCAGTCCCCAATGGATGGCTCTATCCATACCTGTGCTTTGCTTTTCTCTAGAAACCAGGTTGGGCTCATCATTCTTAAAGCTTGTTTGCTTCACAGATAAGAACAGACAGAATTATATACATATATCTGACCTTGCTCTGTTTTCCCCTTTTTCTAAAGTCTATACGTATTCCATCCTAAAATAGGGTTTAGTTGGTAATCTATTGGTTTTACCATGTTTTCTAGTTATTTGTTTGAATGTAGAATGATATGAATGAGATTTATGTTAGCTCATGTGTCATTAAGGCTCTCTTGTTTAAAAACAGTTTGAGATCATAACATAAATATCTTGTTTCACTCTACAGCAGTCACCACCTAGATAAAATACTCCCGACTTAAAAAGTCAGGAAAATATGCCCATTTTTTAAAATCAATAATTCCAAGACCGGATGTATAATTTACATCATTTTACACTCGAAGACACATGCAAATATCAAAAGCAAAGTAATGACTTGTGAAACCCCACACACATGCATTTCACTGGAGCTGAGCAAAAATTTTGGAGGGCACTGTCTTCTGGGTAGTGCGGAGAACATCATTATCTGGGTAGAATATATGGATATGAGGTGGTTGTGGTTTAGTGGCATATTAGAAATTTATGCCAGTTTTATCTCTCTATATATCTAAAAGATTCTCTCAAAAATTTATGCCAGAGATTAGAGTTCGAACTTTTAACATAGTATTACATCTTATCGATTGGATTATCTTTTCGTATGTGGATTATGGTTTAATTTCATATCAAAAATTTATGGTATATAGCTTCATAATAGTTTTTCAGAAGATTGATTCTTTCTACTTTGTGCATATGTGAAAGTCTGAATTACTTGCAGATGTTGATACATACATGACAAAGGGAGACGAGAAGGAGTTGATGAAGCAAAATAGCATTCAGAAGTTTTAGATTCCCTGGATGTTGGACCCCTCTCCACAGTCTCTGTGTCTTAGCTAGCTAATAGCTATCTAATATACCTGTGCTGTGTAAGTTCGAGTAGCACTGATCCCGACAAGAAGCATAAAATCCGTAAAACTGCGAGCCAACTTGCGGGGAGGAAATGGATGACATGACATCCTGCAAAAGATTCTGCTAAAAAGTGTCGACCCTTGCGATCGAAACATGTGATGTTGATGTCACAGAGGGCAGCAACAGGGAAACGTTAAACTCTCTCTCTCTCTCTCTCTCTCTCTCTCTAACACACAGACACCTGTTATGAACGTGATCATTACATTTGCAACGTGGGGCCATGCAACCAATCTCAATTTTCTCTTTTCTTTCTGGGTTGGAACTTGGAACCAATATCAATTTTCTCTTTTCTTTCTGGGTTGGAACTTGGAACCAATCTCAATTTAGTTTTTCTAACATCAAGAAGAAATTGGTGGTACCAGAGTTACTCAAGCTCGTTCATGTGATGCAGGCGTGCATGTTGATGAAGCCGGTTCAGAGCTTTAGTAAACGAGAAAGGTTTAGTACATTTTTTTTATTACATTTAAGTGTAATATGATTAGATGTGGATGGATTTTTATATTCAGGTCTGAGCCGAACGGGCTTCCACTGAAGGTAGAAAGGAAGGATGGTCGCCGGTGCGGACGATTGTCTGCAAAACCCAAGAAGGAGGGGGGGGGGGTTAAAGAACCGGGAGGAACCCTCTGATATCTAAGTTAGATCAGACTGTAGAAGAGGCATGAATGGAAGGTTCTCTGATGTGTGTTCGCGCGTGGACGAGTGTGCATGGGTGAAGTTGTGTATCTTTGCATGGAGATTACTTGTGCCTTTTATAGATGAGAGAGATGAAAGGTCCGGACGCAATCTCCTTCAATGATAATCGAAGGGACGTGTCGGTTGGAGTCCCTAGGCGGAGAGGTGTCTGTTTGAGACGTATGTTGGGATCCTTCGTGATTAATGTCTTTTAACCATGGGACGCGTGTCGTGCCGTAATAATCACTGCCTCCGAGAGGTGAAAGGCTGCTCTAAGTCCTCTGATCAAGAGGTGCCAAGCAAGGACCTGTTCGGTTGCCAGTTAGGCTGCACGGTGCCCGGTGCTCGGAAGCAGTGTGGGGCGCTTGATGCTAGATCATGCCTTGCTCGAACAGGTTGGCAGGCATCCTGAGACGGCCCTTGGGAACCTTTGGGCGCCTGGTGGTCAGAGCGTGTTCGAAAGTCTCTGGCTGAACTCGAGGACACTTGGCTTGATGACAGGAGCCCAGACAGCCTACTGGGTCATGATGGGCCGTGATGGGCCATTATAGACCTGCAGGCCTAGGAGGCTAAAAATAGTCTCCACACTAGATACAAAGTTTATATAGCACCCCTCACATGGGAAGTGATAAAGTGACAATCTAATTATTAGGTGTCACATGGATTTAGTACCTAGTCATATTATATTTAAGTGTAATATGAAAGTGCACTAAGTATTTCTCTTAGTAAACTAATTTTTGGAGTTCGAGGTTGAAAACTCGGATGTTGTTGGAGACTAAAAAACATAGCGCTAGTCGATTAAATTTGAAAAGAGGTTTTTAGAGTCACTCCCTAATGAGAAAGTAAGAGATCAGCCAGAGATTGAAGGTAAAAGGAATTGAGAAGTGATTAGTGATCAAAGAACTTATATTGAGATGTGACACAAGTCTTTTATGCCTCTTACTTGTTACTATACCTCTGCTTTTATAAATAGAGAATATGAGAGAGGAGTTTTGGAATATCTGATATGAGATTAATCTTATTCATTTGTATGTCTACTATCATCATATTTGTTGTGTACATTTTTTCATATCATTTTAAATTATGATTTAAGTTATAAAAAAAACTTTAGTCACATTCAACTCAAAAAGTGCATACACGGAAAATTCCCAAAAAATATATATACTTATATATAATTTCATCACATATCTACATATATATAATTTTGGGACTTTTCTAAATACAAAGTGCATAGACGTTCTAAATATCCGCATACACGGAAAATTCCCCAAAAAAATATGATGAAAGTAGATATACAAATAAATGGAGCAAAGAATATTTATCAAACGAATATATAAGACTTGTAAGTACGAGGAGTTGTAAACGCATACGAAAATTCCCTAAAAATACAATTATAAAGAGTTAATACTAAATATAAACATAAAAACTTATAAGGGTGATTGAAAACTGAAAAAAAAAAATCTAAAATACAATTGGAGAAGCCGAGTTGAATGAGACTCGAGATTTGTTGATTCAAATCATAATTTAAAATCATATGAAAAAATGTACAAAATAAATATGACGAAAGTAGATATACAAATAAATGGAAAAAAAAATTCTTGTAAGTGTACTCTTTTGTGCTGCTCTTCCCTGTGGAGTCAAGGTTGTGCATATAGCACGGACTCGACCCTGTCAAGTTTGTGTTGATACGGTACGGCATCGCACCCATATATTTAAAAGCCTCCCGTCAAATGTTTGAAAAAAAATAAAAACTAATACTGTTCATAAGTACTTGTCGAGGTGTGTCAGGGACCTATCGTAAATTCTTAACAGGTGCGATCCAACCTTACCACACAGAATAACTAAGAATTTAGTCTCAATTTGGTAATTGTTGTGGTATAGTCCTGTTTGGGCCGGAGCCAAACGGGCCTCCACTAATCAGAGAGGGAAGACGATCGTTGGTGAGGGCGAACACCTGTAAAACCAGAAGAGGGTCAGGGGGCCCGGTGAAGACCGGGAAAACCCTCCGATACCTAAGTCAGTGAAGAACTTGAGAGGCAGGGGGTTTTGGAGTGAGAGAATGTATTCGCGAGGGATAGAGAGCGTACCCATGCATGGTACTGTACCTGTGCTTTTATAAGCGTCGGTGTCGAGGCCAGCGTGTGTAACGTTCGGCGGATCGTGCCTGAAGAGGCGCCTTGACGTACGCGCATAACGGGCGGAGTTATGACTCTGGCGCCCGTTAGGCTGCCAGGTAGCTCACGCCCCTTGATGGTGGAGAACGTGGCCTGGGACGGTTACAACCGTTCTGCGGGTCAGAGAACCTGCTCGGAACCCTTTGGGAACGCTTTCCGAACAGGTGACCCACGCGGAGGCTCGAACATGCTGTTCGGTAACATCAAGGGTAGTTCATGCAGCGGAGTTACTGTTCCTGTTCGGAAGCCGTTCATGGCTGTTCGGTAAGGAAGGCGGGTGATCTGCTCGGAGGTACGCCGCAGCGGAACTTGACAGCTTCCGATCACGGGGGTCACACAATGGAGGTCTTCGAGCCATCCTGGAGAGGGCGTGCCTTCGATGACGGTGCCACGTTAGTCCAGGACGTGAATGGGCCGTAACGAGCCATCATGGGCCTAGGTGACCAGATTTGGCCACCACATTTGCCCCCCACGCCCTCGAGTGGCTCGGTGAGACGAGGGCATCGCTTCCGCATTTAATGCGATGGCCCGTTGCGGGATGCCGCCGCTTAGGGTCCTGTCAAACGGCTAACCCATCATGATGGGTGCAAAGCCGCGCCATACCTGAGGTGCCGCCGTTGCGTTCGGACGGTTGCCAACGCTGTACCCGAAGGGGCGTTTTCAAAAATGGGAAGGAGCGGCGTTTTAGGGCCCGCCTCGAATTTCGTTCCCTCCTCTTTCCTTATAAGGAGGGGACGAGACGAGGGCGGGAGCTACGACTCCCTGAAACCCTCCATCTTTGAGACCTTCGTGCTTCCTTGCTTCTCCTCTCCCTGTTTTCTGCTTCGTCCTCTCGCGCCGTTGCCGCTTTCTGCAGTCCTTCCGGCGATGGCGAGCAAGGGGAAAGCCGCTGCCGGAGCTAGCGGGGTGACTGTCGCAGCGTCGAGCGGACCACGATACCGCCACTTCAGTGGTCTTCGTGAGCGCTTCCGGATGGGGACGAGTACGAGATCGTCGACGCCAGGGAAAGCGACACGATCCTGGTGAATAAACCAGGTTGCCTGCTCCTATCCGTGGACCATCTGGAGGCAGGCTTCCGGCTGCCGTTGCCGGAGGTGGCGAAGGCGCTCCTTAACACTTGGGGCGTTTCACCGATACAGCTGACGCCCAACACCTGGAGATACATCTGTATCTTCGGTGTTGTCTGCAAGTTGAAGGAGATCCGGGGTTCGGCGGACGTCTTCCGAGCACACTTCAAGCTGTCAGCTTCGCGGGCATCAGGAGCGGACATCTACTACGCCAAGCACCGAACAGACCGGATGCACATCGGCCTGTCCAACAAGTATTCCAACAACAAGGGTTGGATGGACAGGCTGTTTTTCGTGCGCCACCGGTGTGGTGCCGAATGGGGGTTCCCCACAGTCATTCGCCCGGCACAGAAGGATAGCTTTCCGAAGCTTATCCAGGATGAGGCGAGGGCATCAGATGCACTTCTCCGAGCAGGTGTTCGGAATGGAGAAGGGTATGTGACCGAGTTCATGCTCATTAAGTACGGGCTCAGCAAACCATGGAGTAAGTATACTGTCTATCAGTGGTTTACTCTTAGGTTTGGTGACCTCATACTAACCTTTCTTCTTCTTATCTTCTTTGTACGCAGCGGCTGCAGAGCTGGAGGCAGGAAGAGACGAAGAGGCGAATGATGAGTTCGCCGAACAGATCCCTGTGCTAGCGCACAGGGTGTATGAAGGTGACGACGTCGCCGCTGTTGTTCGGGTTCCTTCCGCGGTGAGGGTTGGTGCCGCGGTGACAACGGCACTCGTTGCTCCATCAACTGCCGAAGGGCGCCCCAACAAGGCGCAGGCTCCTGAGAAGGGGCCTGGAAAGATTCGTTTGAAGAAGAAGGCCACTAGAGAGGTGGTACCGGCTGGAGCTCGGACTCCTCGGGAGAAGGAGGACCAAGCGAGCCGGCCTCTGCGAAGAAGAGGCCCGTTCTGGTTGACGAGAGCGCGGAGGAAGCAGAACAACTCCGTGCTCGGAAGAAGCAGAAGGCGGTCCAGGCTTCTCTCCACATGACGAGGAGGGGACCGAAGAGGAAGAGGAAGGGGCGCAGTTGCTACTGCGCAAAAAGAGGGTCGTACAATCGGCCGATGACGGAGTGCCACGGGTGGCCTCCGCGACTCGCCCCGAGGTCGCACAGAAGATGGCGACCGAGCTGGGGCTCATTTTTGTGAGCGAAGGATCCGAAAGTCCTGCCGGTGGAGAGGCCGGGGGCTCCACCTGCGCGAGAGATAGGGAACCCACCGGTGCTTCCAATGTTGGAGGTGCCGAGCACGGTGCTCCCAGCGACACCGCGGAGGTATCCTCTAGGAGGAGCAGAGAAGTTGTTGCGTCTCCTGTTCGGCAGGAGGAGGACACTGGTGCAACAGAAGTCTCCGCCCCTGCTGGGGTGAAATCGAGCAGCGTGGTGGCGACAGTGCCAACCACAATTCTCTCTTCGGAGCAAGAAGTGGTTCCTGCAGCAGGGGCCACTGCGGAGGCGGCCGCGACGGCGAGGGCGCCCGAAGAGGTTGCCACTTCCATTGGGGGAATCCTGCCCCCCCTGCCCCCCTCCGAGGTGGTTGCTAATACAGAAGCAACCTCCAAGGGAGTCGAAGGTACTGGGGGGGAGGCTGCGGGTGCTGCCCAGGATGAAGGGTCCGAAGACGACCGAAGACCTCTTAGTGAGGCGCTCTTGAAAAGACCTCTTGGAGCTCCTTCGGTGGCAGTATTGGAGGCGACCCTTCGTCGGATGGAAGAGGCGCCAAGCGAGCTGCCTGTGAGCCCCACTGCCTCTTGTCTTGATCGGTTGGCAAGGTGCCTAGACCTTCCTTCCGAACAGACTCCGGAGAAGTCAGTGGAAGGTTACCGCCCGGAGTGCCAGGTAGAAGACGGTCTGAGCGACGTTGACGTAGAGACGCTTGTGGACGAAATGTCCAAGTCACTGGGCACTCTGAAGGCTTTAGCTGTTCGGGCCAGAGACAGAAATATCTCTACGAGGCGCAGACAGCCTTCTGCAACGAGCTTTCGGCGAGGCATAAAGCTCGCGAGGCGGCGCTGGAGGAGGAGGTGAAGAACCTCAAAGCTGCTCTCCAGGCTGCGAAGTTGGATGTTACCCTGGCACGAGCCGAAAAGGATGCTCTGGCCAAGGTGATGGTGAATGCAGAGGCCCGAGCCGTTGCCGATTATAAGGCCGGGCCGGAGTACAAGGAGGACTTAGAGCAGTATGGGGCCCGCTGCTACAGGGTGGGCCTCAACGCTGGGAAGGAGGTGGGGGAACAGCTTTCCTGGGTTGAACGCGCCCGGAGGCCTTCGAGGCCGCTGTTCGGGAGTGCCGGCGTCGCACCCAGGACGCCCGTCTGGATGGTGTGCGGTTCGCACAATTCCAATCTGGGCGGATGCCCCCTTCAGATGACAGCGCTGGTCCTTCACAGCAGGCTCCTTGATCCTTCTTGTATTCTCTTTTTTGTAACCATGGCCAAAAGAAGGGTTTTGCTTATATAAAAAAAAACTTTTGCGAACGAAGTCTTCTGTTTATGGGATTGTTCTTGTAGCTTCGCTTTCTTTATCTTCTTCCTTTCATGATTACTCCTGTTCGGATCGAAATCCGCTAGGCGCCGTAAGTATTGCATGTACAACGCAGACCGTGGGGAACCGTGAAGGGGATTCCGATCAGGTATGTATGCTAAATGCTCGTATGGCGTCAGGAGTTGGGAGAAGAGAGGTAGGATGCTGAAAAGAGGCTCTTATACATGATAAGCCTTAAGGTTAGACACATGCCAAGTCCTGGGAATGGCTTCGCCACTAGGAGTAGTTAGCTTATATGAGCCTTTCCCGAGGACATGGGTGACCTGATAAGGTCCTTCCCATTTGATGGCAAGTTTGCCTACTGCTCTTCGGGGGTCCGAAGCCGAACAGCGGCGCAGAACCAAATCTCCCACATTGAACCGCCTTTCCCGAACTCGCGCATTATAATATTGTGCGAGTCGTTGCTGATAGGAAACGAGGCGGATGCTGGCGTCGCTTTGTCGTTCGCCTAGCATGTCCAAGTTTTCCGAAGAGCGCGGTTATTGGCGGCTTCATCGAAGTGGGTAGTTCGGATAGTTGGAAGGGCTACTTCCAAGGTACAACTGCTTCCGAGCCGTAGGCCAGGTGGAAAGGTGTTTCCCCTGTAGCTACCCGAGCAGTTGTTCGGTGACACCAAGGACGTTTGGGAGCTCATCGATCCAAGATCCACCTGCAGCCTCCACTCTGGTTCTGATCCCGTGCAGCAATGTCCGGTTGGCATTCTCGACCAGACCGTTAGCTTGGGGATGAGCGACGGAGGTGAAGTGGTTGTAGATTCCGAGCTCGGCGCACTTCTGCTTGAAGAAGGTGCTGTCAAACTGTTTCCCGTTGTCAGACGTAATCACCCTTGGACGCCAAACCGGCAGAGAGGTTTTTCCATACGAACTTCCACGCGGCTTGTTCGGTGATTGTGGTAACGGGTTCGGCCTCGATCCACTTGGTGAAGTAATCGATGGCTACGAACAGAAATTCTCTTCCGACCTTGGGCCTCTGGAAAGGGACCCAAGATATCAATGCCCCATCTGGCGAAAGGGCGCGGCTCGAACAGACTGTGAAGCTGTTCGGCCGTTGTTTGATGAGTACTCCGAACTTTTGGCATTCTGGACATTTCCTGACGAAGGTCATGCAATCCTTCTGAAGAGAAGCCCACCAGAACCCTGCTCGGATGATGCTGCGCGCTAGCGTTCTGCCCCCCAGATGGCTTCCACACAGCCCCTCGTGGACTTCTTCTGTGGCCGCAAGGGCCTCCTCAGGGTTGAGGCAACGCAGAAGAGGTCTTGCAAGGGACCGCCGGTACAGCTTGCCTTCTACGAGGGTGAAATGCTGCGAGCGCATCCTGACTTTCCGGGCTTCGCTTTGTTCGGGCGGAAGCTCGCCTCGGAGGAGGTACGCCACGAGAGGGTCCACCCAACTTGGGGTAGGTGGGCCTGTTTCTATGGCGGCTACATCAGTCTCCGTGCTCGGCAAGGCGAGCTCTTCAATGAACACAGAGCGAGAAGGGGTGATGTCTTCTGAAGATGCCAATTTGGCCAGTGCATCAGCTTGCGCGTTCTGCTCCCGTGGAACATGTATGACCTCGAAGTATACGAGGCCCTCTGTCTGGCTCTTGACCTGTTGGAGGTATTGAGCCATGCGAGGTTCCCTTACTCCGAACTGTCCGTTCACCTGGCTGGCAACCAACTGGGAGTCACTAAAGACTCTAAGCCGAATGGCCCCAAGGTGCCTAGCCATGCGGATACCGGACAGCAAAGCTTCGTACTCGGCGACGTTTGGAGGCTGGAAAGCGGAAGCAGAGGGCGTATTGGAACTCTAACCCCTCCAGGGAGGTGAGGACCAAGCCTGTCCCGCTCCCGGTGACACAAGAGGATCCGTCAACATAAAGCTCCCATGGGGGCTCGTCTGCCAACGGTGGATCCTGCTCGGCCGGAAGGGTACATTCCGCCACGAAGTCCGCCAACGCCTGCGCCTTGATAGCCGTCCTCGGTCGGAAGCTGATGTCGAATTCACCAAGCTCTATCGCCCACTTAACCACCTACCGGAAGCCTCCGGCCGCTGAAGAATGGATTTCAGCGGTTGATCGGTTAGACCTAACAGAATGGGCCTGAAAATAGGGCCTAAGCTTCCGAGCAGCTGTGACAAGAGCAAGGGCAAGCTTTTCTGCCCTGGGGTACCTCCTTTCAGCTTCTTGGAGGACCCTGCTGATGTAATATACAGGATGCTGCGCCACTCCTACTTCTCTGATCAAGACCGCACTGATGGAGTGTTCGGTGACCGAAAGGTACATGAACAGAGGTTCTCCAAGCACAGGCTTTGAGAGGACAGGAGGGGCTGCCAAATATGCCTTCAGCTCGGTGAAGGCAGCTTCACATTCGTCAGTCCACGGTACTTGCCCCCCTTGCTTCGAGGAGCTTTTAGGGCCTCGGAGCAACTTGAAGAAGTTAAAACTTCTTTCTGCTGCTCGGGACATGAACCGATTCAGTGCCGCAAGACGCCCCGTCAGGCGCTGGACGTCGCGCACCGTCTTTGGACTGCTCATTTCAAGTACTGCTTGGATTTTTTCCGGGTTCGCCTCTATTCCCCTGTTTGATACGAGGAACCCGAGGAACTTGCCCGACCGAACACCAAACGCGCACTTGGCAGGATTGAGCTTCATATTATACCTTCGCAAAGTTGCAAAAGTTTCCTGGAGGTCGGAAATGTGATCAGTACTCGGAAGTGTCTTGACCAACATGTCATCAACGTAAACCTCCATGTTGCGCCCGATCTGCTGCTCGAACATCTTGTTGACCAGTCGTTGGTAAGTCGCGCCTGCATTCTTAGACCAAAGGGCATCCTGATGAAACAGTATAAGCCTAGGTCTGTGACGAATGTCGTGGCGTCTTGATCCGGGGGATGCATGCTGATCTGGTGATAACCAGAGTAGGCGTCCAAGAAGCTGAGAAGCTCGTGCCCGGAAGTAGCGTCCACCAGCTGATCAATGCGCGGCAACGGGAAGTTATCCTTGGGCGTTGCCTTATTAAGATCTTTGTAATCCACGCACACACGCCATTTGCCATTGGCCTTGCGCACGAGGACCACGTTGGAGATCCATTTTGGGTATTGGGCTTCTCGGAGGAGCCCAACAGTTCGGCTCTTGACCACGTGATCCTGGATCGCGGTCTGTCGTTCTCTATTTACGGGTCGCCTACTTTGCTGAACTGGTGGGATCCGGGGATCCAACCGGAGGCGATGCACCATGACCTCTGGGGGGATGCCTGGAAGCTCGTCATCAGACCAAGCGAACACATCCAAATTGGCCAGCAGGAAAGCTGTGTAGCGTTGCTGCTCGGCTCCTGTCAACAAGGCGCCAATGTACAAGATGTGTTCGGTGTCGTCATCCACTTGAATGGGGATTAAGTCTTCAGCAGGCGTCCCTCGGCTGGCTGAAGGCTGATCGGAAGCCGGAGGAGTCAGATCAGCGAGTGGTTGCTTGTCTCTTAAGGAGAGGACATAGCAGCAGCGAGACTCGCGCTGACACCCAGCACCTCGCCCACTCCGCTCGGAGTAGGAAACTTCATCTTCTGATGGAGCGACGAAGGTACTGCTTTGATGCGTCCGATCAGACCTCTGCCTAGGATAGCATTGTACCCAGGCATGTTGTTGACGACCAGGAAGTCAACAATTTTGTCACAGCCTTTGGAGCCGTTCCTAGGTGATCGGAAGGCGAACCCTTCCCATGGGCTGGACCGAAACTCCCGAAAAGCCGAACAGTGGCGAATTTACAGGGGGGTTGATCGGTTCGCAGACCCATGAGGACAAAACAGTCGTAAGCCAAGACATCAGGAGCGCTTCCATTATCTACCAGAATCCGGCGCACATTACAGTGGTTGATGGTGGCCGAAACGACCAACGCATCAGTGTGTGGGGTCGTAACCCCTACAAGATCTTCATCTGAGAAGGTAATAGCCTCCTCGGGCTGTGCACGTGCAGGGCTGGCAGAATATGGAGCTGTCCGAACAGCCGAAGGCCTGTCTACGACATGCACTCGCCTTGCGTAATCGCGTCGGCTTCGAGTGCTTTCTCCGCCCGCGCCGAAACCTCCCGCGATCACGTTGATCTCTTGCCCATTGGGCTCATTGTTGATCGGCTGTTCGGGAGTACGGTCTCGGCGTCGGGGGCGCTCTTCGTTCTGGCGCACGAACCGTCCAAGGTAGCCGCGCTTGATAAGGTCCTCGATTTCGTCCTTAAGCTGGCGGCACTCGGAGGTGTCGTGGCCGTGGTCGCGATGAAAGCGACAGTACTTATTTTGATCGCGCTTCCGGGGTCGGAGCGCATTCTCTGGGGCCACCGAACAAAAGCTTCGTTCCTGATCTCTGCCAGGATTTGTTCGGAGCCACAGTGAGTGGGGGTGTTGGTGAAGGGGCGCGGACGGCGCGGAGAATCGCCATTGCGCCATCCTTTCTTCCGATCTCGGTCGGAACCGTTGTCGGAAGGCCGCTTCTTGTCCGCCTGCTCCCCCTGCTCGGCCCTGCTCGCCGCTAGGCTCTCTTCGCAAGCTGCGTGGCGTTGTGCGATGGAGAGTAGCTCGGCGAGGTGGCAGGCTGCTGGACGCCGAGAGTCCTCTGCAAAAAACCGTCGCGAGTGCCCTGGATGAGGGCACTGGTGGCGAGAGGGACGTCCAGGCGCGAGATGCGGAGCGCCTCTGTTCGGAACCTCTTGACGAAGTCCCAGAGTGCCTCGCCTTTCTTCTGGCGCACAGCCAGAAGAGAAGCCGCTGTTCGCGGCTGCGATCTCCCGCCAAGGAAGTTGTCCCTAAAGGACTTCTTCAGTTGGCGGAAGGAAGTGATGGAGCCCGCAGGGAGGGTTTCAAACCAGCCCTAGCGGTCTCTTTGAGCGTTGCAGGGAAGGCCCTGCATTTAGCCGCGTCTGATGCTCCGTGGAACACCATATGCGACTCGAAGCCATGGATGTGATCGGCCGGGTCGGTCGTGCCGTCGTAGGGAGCGATGGTGGGAAGAGGGAGCTTGGAGGAGACCTGGGCCTCCAGGATCTCCCTAGTAAAAGGGGAGCGGAAGTCCAAGTCGTCCTCCGCGGGAGCTTTCCCCTCCGCCCGCTGGACCATCGCATCCATACGACGCTCCAGATCGACCACGCGCTTGAGACGCCTGGCGAGCTCCTGTTCGGAGTTGGCGGGGCCCCCTCATCCCGAGGCGTGGGAGTTGCCTCCCACGACCGATCGAGGCGGACGGGGGGAGACAATAGAGCGGCGAGGCGAACGCCCGCGGCGCTCCGGTGCCCGCTCCTCCGATGGGGCCCGGAGGGACCGGCGCGGAGAATCCGCCTGCTGCTCCTGCGGCACCAGGGTGACGCGGGAGCGTCGATGTGACGATTCCGCCTGCCGCTCACGCGGCAGGGAAACCGCCGGGGCCGCTGCCCCCGCCAACTGGGCCTGCAGGGCGAGGCAGACGCCCGTCAACTGCTGCATTTTCCCCCGAAGCTCCGCTACTTCGAGGGCAGTCGCAGGTGCGGCAGTCGTTGGTGCCGGGGCGTCGTGGTTTGCGCCGGCGGTGGCGACAACGACGTCACCAGGGGGGATCGGCGACGGGAATCCCCTCGTGACTGGCGAGACCTCGTCGCCCTGCTTCCTATGTTCTGGTATGAAGATCGTCCTCGAGCCATGGCAGCGTCGTTTCCCACAGACGGCGCCAAATGTTGTGGTATAGTCCTGTTTGGGCTGGAGCCAAACGGGCCTCCACTAATCAGAGAGGGAAGACGATCGCTGGTGAGGGCGAACACCTGTAAAACCAGAAGAGGGTCAGGGGGCCCGGTGAAGACCGGGAAAACCCTCCGATGCCTAAGTCAGTGAGGAACTTGAGAGGCAGGGGGTTTTGGAGTGAGAGAATGTATTCGCGAGGGATAGAGAGCGTACCCATGCATGTACTATACCTGTGCTTTTATAAGCGTCGGTGTCGAGGCCAGCGTGCGTAACGTTCGGCGGATCGTGCCTGAAGAGGCGCCTTGACGTACGCGCATACGGGCGGAGTTATGACTCTGGCGCCCGTTAGGCTGCCAGGTAGCTCACACCCCCTTGATGGTGGAGAACGTGGCCTGGGACGGTTACAACCGTTCTGCGGGTCAGAGAACCTGCTCGAACCCTTTGGGAACGCTTTCCGAGCAGGTGACCCACGCGGAGGCTCGAACATGCTGTTCGGTAACATCAGGGTAGTTTCATGCAGCGGAGTTACTGTTCCTGTTCGGAAGCCGTTCATGGCTGTTCGGTAAGGGAAGGCGGGTGATCTGCTCGGAGGTACGCCGCAGCGGAACTTGACAGCTTCCGATCACGGGGGTCACACAATGGAGGTCTTCGAGCCATCCTGGAGAGGGCGTGCCCTTCGATGACGGTGCCACGTTAGTTGACAGGACGTGAATGGGCCGTAACGAGCCATCATGGGCCTAGGTGACCAGATTTGGCCACCACATTTGCCCCCCACGCCCTCGAGTGGCTCGGTGAGACGAGGGCCTCGAGGGCGTCGCTTCCGCATTTAATGCGATGGCCCGTGCGGGATGCCGCCGCTTAGGGTCCTGTCAAACGGCTAACCCATCATGATGGGTGCAAAGCCGCGCCATACCTGAGGTGCCGCCGTTGCGTTCGGACGGTTGCCAACGCTGTACCCGAAGGGGCGTTTTCAAAAATGGAAGGAGCGGCGTTTTAGGGCCCGCCTCGAATTTCGTTCCCTCCTCTTTCCTTATAAGGAGGGGACGAGAGGGGCGGGAGCTACGACTCCCTGAAACCCTACATCTTTGAGACCTTCGTGCTTCCTTGCCTTCTCCTCTCCCTATTTTCTGCTTCGTCCTCTCGCGCCGTTGCCGCTTTCTGCAGTCCTTCGGCGATGGCGAGCAAGGGGAAAGCCGCTGCCGGAGCTAGCGGGGTACTGTCGCAGCGTCGAGCGGACCACGATACCGCCACTTCAGTGGTCTTCGTGAGCGCTTCCGGATCGGGGACGAGTACGAGATCGTCGACGCCAGGAAAGCGACACGATCCTGGTGAATAAACCAGGTTGCCTGCTCCTATCCGTGGACCATCTGGAGGCAGGCTTCCGGCTGCCGTTGCCGGAGGTGGCGAAGGCGCTCCTTAACACTTGGGGCGTAGCGCTATCGCCATACCTCAGCTGCTGCCGCTGGATCACCATCCAGCGGTAGCGCTATCGCCCCGTTTTTTATTTTTTTTGGCAGCCGCTGGATCACCATCCAGCGGCTGCGTTGGGGTGCGGCGGGGCCGCACCCCAATATTTACCTATATATATATATTAATTCTAAGTTTCCTATCTACTACACATATGAGATACAATTGCTCTCGTTCGGAAAGGATGTTCGTTGGAGCTTGATGTTTTCTTCACTTTGTCTTCTATTTTGTCTATTTGATCATGTCCTTTGCATCTGATTATAAGAAGAGGATGTGTTTGTAGGTAGGTGTTCTCCCTTTTATCTTCCCTAATTATTTTATTTTCTAATGCTTGTAGATTGAGGTTATAAGGGTGCTGGTATGGTTGCTCAGTTGCCACCATTCCTGCCTAACTGCCTATTTTACTTTTTTATCTCTCTTGTACTTCTCTGGTTAATATTATAAATTAGTTCACTGGTTAAAAAAAAAAAGATACTCAGAGATTTCTTACAATATGCGAAGTTTGCAATATCTTGCTATGCAGTGTAATCAAGCATTCATCTTTGGAATCTTATACGTCTCCATTCATTTGTTCTGCTCTTCGAGATTCTATCACCTCAGCCTTGTAGAATCGAGAGAGACACACGGTTTGAGTAATCCGGTATAAGGGATTGCTCAGCTTAATTTGCTAGAAGAGCACCCCGGAGTAGATGCATGCAGTGCGTACGTACGTGGTATGTATACCTCTCATGCAGTAGTACTTCGCCGGCGGCCGGCCGCTAGCTCACCTGTAGTTCTCGGAGAGGCCCTCGTCCTCGACGTCCACCCGTATGTACGTGCAGTCGCCGCCGGTCTCGACGAGCCGGAGCACATCAAACGACCTTATCCTTCCCTCCCCCACCCCCCCACGAGTCGGCGGAGACCCCTGCGGCCTCCTGCTGCTGCTGCAGCCGAGACATGCATGACACCTCCTGAGGAGAGATGTACCAAGTCACTTCTGGCTCGGCAGTATACTTATCACTTGTGGTGTCTTCACACGGAGAGGGAGAGAGAGAGAGAGAGATTGGATAAAGTTCTTACTGTTTTGAAAGGAAGCATAACCTCTGCCCCTTTGACTTCCTCACATCCTGTCCAGCCGTCCCCATCCATCGTACGCGTCCGTGTCTCCTTCCCTTCCGATGGCAAAGCATCCGCAGTGAGGAAGCCCCCTGCATGCCTCTGAGGGTCTCTGCGTCATCATGGTGAGATGTCTTCACCATGGATGGGGAATCATGCAGATGTCAGATTTATCAGACCCTTTGAAACGTGAACCTTTTCTGTCAGAGATTTTCCTCCATCCCTCACACGCGGTGATTGCCAATGCATGTGCCATTCGCAGTTTGGATTTCCGGAGAATAAATATATCTTTTTTGTGTGGAGAGTCTCGACTGTGCTCATATTGTTCTGGTGAGAAACTGCTGCTTCGTTACCTGTAGCCTTCAGAGGTTAATTTGAATGTGAAAATCAAATGTATGAATACTTAATTAATTTGTTATCTCTCTCTCTCTCTAGATCTCCGGGCCTGCCTTGGGCATATATAGAAGAGTTCAAAAAGGCAAAAATTTTAGAGAAATACTATGCTAATAGAGATGCGTTTTGGAGCCGTGCTCTTCTACGGTGCGCTATGTGTCCTAACACATTAAATGTATTTTTTATTTTTTTTCCACCCTCAAACATGTACACAAATATTTTTATAATACACACAAATACTCTTATAGTGCACACAAATACCTATTTTATGCACACAAATACCTATGTAGTGCACACATACATAGGTATTTGTGTGCACAAAATAAATATTTGTGTGCACTATAAAAATATTTGTATGTATATTTGAGGGTGAAAAAAAAAATAAAAAATACATTTAATGCGCTGGGGCCTGCTCCTCCACATGGTGGATGAAAACGGCTCCAAAACACATCCCTACGAGCATTACTCATTATTAACTAAGTGACATTTCTATTCATGTTGAAAGCTAAAAGCGCCTAGGCCAAATGCACATTCTAACACACAATATCCCTTTAAAACCCTAGCTAGGTGCATGCTGCAGCTTGGACAAGGCACGACACGCAGTTTGGTCACTTTCAAGTTTAGTCAAAGCGTTACATATATAAGAACTCATTTGAAGCTCTTGTGGTGTTAACATCATCGCATGCATGTCTACTGGTACACATATATAGGTATACTGTGCTGCAACTTTTGATGGGTGGGTTGCAGTCCAATTGGTACCATGGTGGTGGGTTAAAGATAGGCTGCCTTCCCTATGATTAATCAAATGCATCTCCATTACCTTAATCAGGAAGCAAGGAAAAAAGAAAGGAAATCTCTCGTGGTCACACAGAATATACGTACGTACGTACAAGAGTACAAATCTACTGTTGTCTTGTGGATTGTCAGGTGTTGCAGGTGCTCACCTTAACCATCCCCATGAACAGCCACAGCAGGATATATAGTGCACCATATGATGTCCCTTTGTTGAAAGGGTGGAACATTTTTGGGTGCCAGCCTAGCTTACTGCTGCTGGGCATGGAGGGTTCCTGCAAAGGTGAAAAGAGAGAGAAAAAAAAAAGGGGACTTTCAGAGAAGATAAAAAGATTTAGAAGAGAGGACGATCTTCATGTACTAGGTTCATGAGCTTGGGTAAAATATGGGTTTTCCACCTTCAAAAGGGTCTAATCGCATGCCTTCCTGACCTGTTTCTGTCTGGTTGGTGCACATTCTGTACTTCCCGTACGTGTTATGCATATCACAACCACACAAAAAAAAAATCTCCAAACATGTGATCAGTTAAAGGCCCCAACTCTAGTCCAAAACATCCTCTACATATAAACTTCCATGGATTCTAATATGTGACTAAATCATTACAACCCCCTCCTTCCGTAGAACCAGCCGGTTTGCGACGCAAAACGAGGAGAAGATCCGACAGGTAAGCTTGTTCTGATACCATGTTAAAAATCTTAACTCTAATCTAAATTTTAGGTATTGAGACTAAATCATAACATTGTTAATAGGCTCATTACGTCTTGGTGTACTTTATAAAAGGTATCGACTTTGTCTGGTAGCAATCCCATTATGATACGGTATATAAAATACTGACCCAAGTTTCTATAAGCTTGTGCTTGAAATCAAGATTGCTGGTCATCTATGTTTTAGTTTATGATTAAGTTATTTCTTTTTTATGCCCACTAGATTCCTAATCTAGTGAATAGAAAGCAAACTAGCTAGCTAGCTAGAGACAGATCCACTTACTTTTTTCTTTTGACCAGGGACAGATCCACTTACTTGTTTATCTGATAGTTACATATGACAATTTTGGATCTAAGATGGGATGATGGATTGATGGGTTGCACAAGCCCATGCTACCCACTTTTCAAACTAAAAAGGGGATCATGGGTGGTGCATCACATGTCATGTCCAAAAGGGTGGGGGGGTAATGGCATGTCTGTATTCCACTATAAGTTCTGTGAATTTAATCATTCTCTCTCAAAGATAGGCATATCCCTCTCCAGTCTGTTGATCGAACCATAGGGAGAGCAAAGTTTGGCATGTTGGCATTCCTCGATAGTTTGTGACAGTACATGTTTCATAGCATTTTGCCATGTAACTCTCTGTCAATTTAATGAAAAGAGGTGATGGGTTCCTCAATCTTTCAATGTCTTAGAGTTGGGTCAGGCTGATCCTAGTTCACTCTGCAGAGGCCATCCATTCTATTTTTTTCTTGGCAATGCAGTCTAAAAGTTATCATAGATCTAGAATAGCTACCGACAATAGAGCAGGAATGGTTGGTGAAATGGGGTATCATCAGAAAATCTATATCCTTCAATAGTGAACACCATATTTTTCTTATGGTGCACAAATCAACAAAACACTCCTGGGCAAAGATACAGATACCCAAATCTCCAGTGTATTCTGGAAAACTTCAGCAAGTTGTTACCATTGCTCTTCCTAAGTTTTTTTTTTTTTTTTTAGGGGGTTCATCTTTTCACATCCCAAGGAGAATATAGAGAAACATGCTTTCCTTACCCCCACCCAATGTGTAATTATAATTTTGATCATAGGTACATGTACACACAACTCAGAGAGGAAAAAGATGAGTTCTTATCATCATACTCACACTCTGCACAGCATGATTCAGTTTTGGTTTGTAGCTTGTCAGGTGCTGGACCTCCACCCATTGGAAGCCACTACATACAAACCACTAGTACACCTTATCATGCAGTTCAGCGCTTGGGTACTTGATTTCTTTTCTTGAAATGGGGTCCCCATTCTGGATGCCTGCCTTTACCTGAGGGGCAGAGGTGAGGGTGTGTTTTTTTTTTTTTTTTTGCGTGGGTGGGGGGGGGGGGGGGGGGGGATGTTCCCCTTACGAGGAGATGGAGAAGAAAAGTGAGAGGATTAAGAGTTGACTGTACATGGAAGGAATTTGCATGTACAACTTGCCTCAAGTGATGGATGCTTTTATATATTAGTCCAAACCAGGGTTTTTGTTCCTTTAACAAAGGCCTAATGCCTGCTGCAATGATGTGACAATACAGTTTTACCTTCGAAGCCCAAGCAATGGGGATGCCCACACAGTTTTAGGACCAGAAAACTGACATTTTTTGTCTCAACAACTCTCATAACCAATACAAAACTTATCTTCTTGTGTTGGATCAACTGGAAAGTTCAGGGGTTTCCATTTATCACATAGAAGAAAGAAACTTTATGACAAGTTTAGAGGAAAGAAATGGCGTACATGTTCGATTAATTCTGTAATAGACATTGTTTTGGGATCTAAATGTTACATGAGCAGAATCCTAAAGCTAGAGACACCGGACACTGGCATCCTCTCAAACAGTAGGATCTTTATTAGATTATGGTTTGTACTAGACTGGAGATCATATTAAGATAAGATTGTGATCATTGAAGAGCAGGCAGATGGTGGTAAGTGACATCATATCCTGACATGCGGTCTTGAGTGTGGGTTTTTTTTTCCCTTCCTCTGTAGCTTTACAAAAGAAAAACATAACTAGTGGGAGCCCCCTCCCCTCCCTCCTCACTTTTTGATTACTACTAAAATGTCAACTTGGGTGGCCTTTTCCATGGCCAGTCCAAAAGGATGACACTGGCCATAACTGTGACATCTTTCTCTTTGGAGGAAGACTGCATTTGATTCACAGACAAGGACAAAGCCAAAATACTATTGTCCTTGGGTGAGTCTGCTCTTCTTTTCTTTCATTTATGTTTTCTTTGATACCATGGGATGGAATTGCAAACTTGTGAAAACCCACATTCTAGAGGGGGAGTAACATCATCTGGAACAAGTTTTCTTGTGTATAGGATGATGATGCATGATGATGAGCAATGCGTGTCCTGGATGGGTGTTTGAAAAATCGATGCTTATGTACACATCAACTGCTAATTACTTAAGGCTTCATGCATAATGGACAAGAACGGTTGGTGGAATAGAATGCCATTAGACCTAGATTCTCTGAGTGTTGAGCCCCCACCCTCTTCCTTATTGCATGTAAAATCCAAAGCCCGTGGCTACAAGATCATGTCTGCAGATCTTCTATTGTGCTGGCCAACTTAAAGTTAGGGATGAGAGCATACCCTACAAAAGATTCTGTTGGAAGTGCTGCTAGCATATTTTGAGATTTACAGTAGTAAGATTTGTGATGACGCAGCTGTTGGATATATTAATCTGAGACACTCAAAACATTCCTTGCAAGGTGCATTCCATTGTGGGTCCATGCAAAAAAGAAAATCCAAGATTACTTACTAATCAAAATAGTACCAAATGGCTATAAATTTTCCTAATGGAAGAAACCAAAAAAGTGAGAGTGGGAGAGAGAGAGAGAGAAAGACCCAATTTTGTGGGGACAAGTATATATCCAGCTACCCATCCAATCCATCATAAGCAACTTGAATCGAATACCAAAGTACACCAGCAACCAAAACAACAAATAATAACAAGGATAAGATGACACAGCTGAGAAGTGCAATGGGGGAATCATCATCGTTTCCTTCTAACTTGCCAGCTAGTCCTGGAGTAAATTAAAGTGAGCTCACCCAACACCACCCACACAAAGGTTTGATATCAGCAGAACAGCCAAGCATCCCCCGCCATGCAAGCAAAAGGGGATCTTGGTGTTTTGCTGTCATTAATTTCTTCCTTGATCCCTTTCCTCTGTTGTAAAATTCCCACCATTCTCTCGAGTATTCCACTTAAATTAGAGGACTCTATTCCGCACAACTCTCACGGCAAATCCATACATAACGACGTCCATTCTGCATATACAAACAACTAATTCAGACCCAAAAGCTTCCACACGTACGGACAATAAAAGTAAAACTGATCTCCGTCACGGCGAAGAGCACTCGAACATATATATTAGAATCTAGACCTTCGGACCAGTTGAATCCATATCCTCCTGGAACGCTGGTGTGTGGTTGGGTGGCTTGGCTGGGAGTGTTGTGACATGATGTTGATGTGATATGAGAAGGTCCCACACCAGCCGGGCACTGCAGTGCAAGGCAAACCATCGCCACAGAGAAAGAGAGAGAGGGAGAGAGAGAGAGCTGCAACCTCCAACCAGCAGCAGGAAGCAGCTGTGGCACCCGTGGTGGCTAGCTGTGGGCTGGTTCCTCCAGTTCTAAGCTACGTACGCCACCCTTTCACGTGCAGATAACAGGCCCCCCTCACTTGTCGCTGCCTTCCATCTCTCTATCTCCTTCTCCCCTTCAGAAGAAAACATAAGCTCTCTCTCTCTCTCTCTCTCTCTCTCTCTTTCTATATATATATATATCATATGAAGAGATGACGATTCTGGGTTTTGAAGTTTGATGGGTTTTCTGATGAATTATCAGAGGGGTTCCCACGAACTTCACTGTTTATATGGGATTATGAGTCTTTGTGGGAGTTCTCATTGTCGTTGTTGTGGAATTGTCAGAGAGGGGAATGGAAAGAAATAAAGAAAGGAGCAGCTAGCGGTGGTTGGTGAATGTGTTGGTGGAAGATTTCGTTCGAACAACATAGAGAAAGAGACAAAGTGACCCCTCAACTCTCAAGGAAAGAAGATAAGAGGATGGAATTGTAGAACGGATAAGATGATCACAAGTACCCTTTGAAGGGTAGGTGAAGATCTCTGCCCATCTCTCTCTCTCTCTCTCCAGTTGAGAGCATGAAAGATAGTAAGAGGAATTTGATGTGACAAAACACACAATTAAAATAAGATTTTTTTTTGTTTTTTGGCTGAAGAGAAGCCTAACATAGTTACAGTTGAGTTAGGATGAGGGATCATTTTGTAGTTTGTACGTTTTTTCTAACAAGTTCCTCTCGTGTGGAGGCCCTCCTTTTTAATAACATGTCCTTCTTCATGACTGTTGATGCTGTGACACTTCTATTAATTAACCACATGATATATAGTGTGTCAAAGATAAGGATAAAGGATGACACGGTCGGTTCACCGTGACCCTTATGTCGAGGTGTAAAAGGCTGATTTGGCGAATTAATCGGCAAGAGTTCCATATCCTGACGTGTGAGAACTTACATAGTTTACTGAGAAATCTCAATGGATAGATACTCCGACGCTCAAGTCAATCACTGACTGAGAAGAATTAGAGAAGATTTAGAACTCGATTGCGTTATTTGGGAACCGTTACTAAAAATTAGTATGACCTCCCTTACTATCTCCTTTATTTGATCTCAGACGCACCTAAGGGTCCATTTGGTTGCATGTAAAACAGTTTTAGAGGGAAATAGTTTTCTACGGAATAACTTTTACGTGAAAATAAAAACGTAATTATCTATTTGGTTGTTAAGAAAATATAAAATTGTATGGAGAAGTATGAGATCTTATGATCTACTTAAATGAGAGAGAGTCATATACTCCTTATGTATTAACACTATTTATCATTTTTTTATTTTTTTATTTTTAATATTTTTAAAAACTAAAAAAATTAAATAACTAATGAAAATCAAATACCTTTAACAAAAATAATTTAAAGTAGGAGAAATAAAATAAAAAATATTATTTGAATGAATAGTATTCTACAGATAATTTAATAAAAAAGTAAAAATTAAATTAACTAATAAAAAATAATTAAATTTAACAAAAAATATTAAATGAGTGAAAAAAAAATAAAAAAATCAACTTGCATGAATAGTGTATAGAGGCTGTTCCTGTAGCGCAGCAGCAACAACCACGGAAAATGGCATCCACGTTTTTTGCGCGGATGCCAAAATTTGAAAATTTCAAAATTAGATTTTACAGATTTTATTTTTTCAGGTTAACAAATGACGCAAGGAATAAGATTTTCCTGAAAACCTTTTCTAAACAGAGGTTTTACACCTAACCAAACGCACCCTAAGTCCAAGACGCCACCCATGGTCGACGTGGAGCTTAATGGCCGAAGTCATGATGATCGAGATGAAGGAGGTTGTCTAAGCCTCATCTCAGGGTAAGGCCGATGTCTGAAGATGATGAAGTCGTTTCAACACTCGTGAAAGATGAGGTCACTTCGACACTCGTGAAAGAGGAACTCACTTCAGCACTCGTGATGGGTTCCAACGTCCTAATGACCGACATGGAGGCTGAAGGCCGACATGGAGGCTACGAGGTGGTATAGTCAACTTATAGCTCTAGAGGGCCAATGTGGAGGCTACGAGGTGGTACAATCGACCTATAGCTTGAGATGACCGATGTGGAGGCTACGAGATGGTACAGTCGACCTATAGCTTGAGATGACCGATGTGGAGGCTACGAGGTGGTGCAGACCTGTAATTCCAGATGGCTGACGTGGAGGCTACAAGGTGATGTAGACCTATAGCTCCAGATGGTAGACGTGGAGAGTACGAGGTGGTGCAGACCTGTAGCTCCAAGCGGCGGATGTGGAGTCTATGAGGTGGTGCAACCAACTTGTAGCTCTAGATGGCCAACGTGGAGACTACGAGGTGGTGCAGACCTATAGCTCCAGATGGCCGACAAGAAGTGCTTCCGAGATGATTCAGTCGACCCGAAGCTCCTGACGGCCAACGTGGAGATTTTTGAGGTGATTCAGCTGACCTAGAGCTCTTGACTACCGACGTACAAATATCTCGAATGTAATGGCCCACTATCCTACCATTTCGATTAATCGACGCGAGACGTATGCTCTGTAACGGCAGTCATTAAGACCACGATCTACCCGATGTGATGCGACAGTTACAGTGACTTAGGGCAACGGTTAAGGCAACGTGGGGCGATATTCGTAGATTCGTCAGACGATTCAAATGAGCAAACATCATTATAAAATAGGGACACTTGACGCTCACAAGTATGGACAACTTTTATTGATTATCTTGATATACGTCTCAATATTATATTAACTTGAGCGTCCACGTGTTTACCCACCAAAACTCTTCGGTAAACTATAAGTTCTCAGACGTCTCTGGTCGACTAATTTGTCACGTCGACTTATGGACGTCAGCCTTTTACACCTCGACCTATGGACTCAGTGATCCGTCAAGGCGAATACCTGTGGAAGACGAAGGGATGAAGAATCCCATCTGATCCCGATCAGGCGGTCAGAAAACCGTGGAGCCCGGAGTCCCCGACGACGAAGTCACGCGTGGGTCCCGCAAACAGACCTTTCAAACGCGCCAACCAGTCAGACCCCTCATCACCGTCGAAACCGAGTTCCCCTCGTCAGATTCCAGCAGACACCCACGGATCGAGTGGTCCAAAGACTGGGAGACCACCACCACACTGTCGAATGCGCGGGGGGGCCTCTTGAGGCCCATCATCACAACGGCCGAGAAAGTCCGATCACAGAGATGATCAAACTCCCCACCTCCCGCCTCATCATGATCGGATGTTGCGCGGCGTAGCCGCGGTTTTGTCGGTTACGCGGTCACGTGACGTGGCTCTCCCTCATTGGGCCGACTAAAGAATTCATTAATTTATTGTTTAATTGTCAATATAAAAAAAAAACAGATTTCTGAGACTGTGTGAATAGGAAAAAGTGGAACCTAAACCATCTGGTGGGATATATTAAAAAAATAATATATATATATATAGAAGAAAGAAAGATAAAAAAACACGCACCAGAGCATGAAAATGCCAACAAAAGTATTTTCTATTATTTTTGTCAGATGTCCCAATCTTGCTTTTTTCTTGGCACTTCTTCCCATCCGGAATGTTGTACGGTTGCATTTATTACTACTGTTTATTCTTGTGGGGAATAATAAAAGTTAAATGTTTTGTATATATTTTATATACTACACGCATATATATGTTGCATTAATAAAGTAAATTGATGATGGGCATGTCAATCTTCTTTTTTCTAATTCTACAAGAAATAAAATAAGCATTTATACCACATTCAAGTGAAATGGATGTATAATATATCTGAAAATTAGTATTCGAAGTAGGGCTGCAAATGGGTCGAGTTCGGAATCGAAAACACAAATTTTGATTCCGATTCTGATAACCGAAATATGATTCCGATTCTAATTTCGATAAAAATGGTTAGTTCCGATTCCGATAACATTATCAGAACCGAAATTTCGATAAGATAACGTGTTACCATAATTTTACCTTGAGTTTATGATAATTTATCAGAATAACCGATACCGATTTTGATTATTTTTTCAATTCCGATTCTGATAACTTATCGGAATATCCAGAACCGATTCCGATAAACTATCGGTATCATATTTCAATTTCGAAATCGATAATTTTTATCAGAATAGAGTCGAAATATCAAAATATCGAATTACATTTACACCCCTAATTCGAAGAGAAAGGGCTTTGTACACGTACTGAGGCATACTAACACATAACACATGTGGATGGAGCTTTGTAGTATAAAGTATAAAGTATGCGCCAGTCAAAGAGAAAATTTTTCTAGACACACGTTAACACATGTGGATGAGATAAATATTGATGTGATATAAAATATAAAGTATTTGCCATTCAAAAAAATTAGGTATTTGAAGAGAAAGATTTTATAAACACACATGTTAACACATGTGGATGAAATAAATATTAATGTGATATCTAATAAATTTCACACATATATATTTGAGATAGATAATAGAAAAAACTAATTAGAAGTCTTTGACTGTAATAGAAAAATTTTTACTGTAATATGATTTAACGTATATTATAATTAAAGATAATATTTACTATAATAAATTGTAACTTTATCAAAAATTAGAAAATAAATCAAATATTTATTAAGAATTCTTAATTAATTTACCCTATATAATATCTCATTCGTGCCTGTTATAGGTGGACAGTACCCACTTTAAGAAGCTGTTCAAAATATTGTTACTGCTCTCAAGAAAAGATTATCTCAATTAAAAACCACACTACCAAGAAAAAGAGAACCCAAACTCTTTGAGACATCATTACAACGTAAAAATATTTTTTACTCAACAATTACATTTGAAAATAGTTTTTTCTAGTTTTTAAAACCTCTTAATAATTATAAATCATATATAAAAAATATTTTTGTGTTAATATGCAAAAGTCCTCCTCCTTCAAATGCTCCTCTTTTTACTACCTCTCTGGCAGCTCAGCTGCTATAGGAAGAGGAAGGGATTCCTCTCTCTCTCTCTCTCTCTCTCTCTCATCACCTACCTCTGATAACTCCACCTCTTCGACCTTCTCTCTCTCTCTCTCCTATGCTACTACAAATCTCCGGCAGGCTTGTCGTCCCCCGTTTAGGGTTTCAGGAGGGGAGGTGGTTTCCACTGCTGCCGACGTGTCTGCCGCATTGGTGGGGCAGTGCCTTGCGCCGGGGAGCTCGGCCGGGGATCGGATCGGGGGCCGGATCTGGGCCTGGGAGGAGTGCCCGTGGGGGCTGGTCGGGCGCGGCTGGTTCGGGAAGTGGTGGAAGGAGGAATGTGGGTTTGAGGTGGGAGGGGGAGGTGGTTGTCGTCTCTTCTTGAGAGATCTGGGCACTGCAGGTACTGAGACCGAAGACTTGATCTTTTCGTGCGTTCGTGTTTCCGCTCTTCCCTCCGCGCCCCCCCCCTTTCCCCCGTTTCTATGTTTTTAATTCACCGTGGCGTTTGGGGTAAGCGGAAGTCTGAGGATTACGCTGCTCTGTTGGGAGTTATTGCCGTGGGCTGTGGTGTTTTCCCCACTGGTGTTGTGAAGATTTCGAACTTCGGAGTAGTTGGCCTGTGATGCCTTGTCTACCTGATCAAGTCCAAAAGTAGCTATCCATGGCATTTACTTAGCGATTGAAGAACAGATTTTGAGGGGCTCACACCTTCTCGCTATGGGGAGTGGATTTGTAGGAAGCATTGAAAATTTGAGGCTTTTTGGCCCCAGGAATTATCTGACGTGCGCCGTTCCACTTTGCATTAGCCATGAAAGGAATGGATGGCGAAGGATTGGAGTTGTTCTTTCTTGGACGGGATAGTATTTGAATCCCCTCTACGACAAGCTAGTGGGATAGTAAAAAAGTTATTTTTCTTTCATTTGACATATCGTTTATCCCTTTCATGTGGATCGGATTAGTGTTGGTGTGACGTTCTACAAGCCAGAAGCTCATGTTCCATAACGATTTCTTTATTTCGCTTATTTTCATGTGATTGATTCATGCCTGTGTGTTTATGCTACTGTAGCAAATGGATAGGTAGTTCCCTTGATTGCATTTATTTTAAGCTTTTCACCGAGATGTTCTTTTTAGAATTTCCTGTGTTATCCGTCTGTTGCATTCGCCCCTTGCTTGATTTGGTATGATGTGATAATCAACGTAGAGAAACACCACGGAGCTAAAGTGGCATCGATGTCAAAAGAATAAGCCGACATGGCGTAACATCACAGTAGACATGCTTCCCTTTTCCCCTCTTTCACGCTCTGGAATTTTTGAGATGGATCAACTCGAAGTATTACAGCATTTCGTTAAAAGAATGGTTGTTTCAATTAGCTAAAATCAATCACCCTTACTGCATCCAAAATTCCCGTGGACAAGAAGTCGGCTACTGTAGCTGGTTTGAGACTGTAATATGCTGATGGTCCCAAAACAGTGACTTCTCCTCACCCATTATGTGGCTATCTGAAGTTCAACTATCAATGTTGCGCAACATTTTACCCATCATCTGAGTTTGTGTGTCGTTGTATGTCTTATCCATGCTCAGTTATGTACTTTTTCAATATATCTGTCTCTGTTTCGCGTGCTGAATGTCTGTGTGTCCATTGTCAACACTTCTATATGACGATTTAGTGCACATCCTATTTTCTTTATGTTGGCCACTTAGTTTTCTTTCCAGCTTGTTTTTGACTAAATACTTCGTATTTCCATTTTTCATTCTTTTTTTTTCCTCAGGAGATTCTGCATCAAAAAGTAAATGAAATGTCTGACTCTGGAAGCTCTCTTAATTCACACCTATCTGAGAAAACTATTCTCTTTGGCCTAAAGCTGTGGGTTGTAATTGGACTAGGTGTTGGGTTATTTATTGTGGTCATTCTTTCTGTTCTAGCCATAACAGTGACTATTAGGAGTAGGAGGAAGTCAAGGAGGGCTTCAGATAATCTTCCCATCACTCAAATTCCTACAGTTTCGAAAGAAATCAAAGAAGTGAGGGTGGAACAGGTATCTGCTAATGACTTTGTTGCTCGTGATGGGATTCTTCTCACTATTCACGACAAGTCCAATGAAAGGCAATCAGATAAGGTCATGGTCCATTTGGGGTTAGGCAAAACAAGGCATGCGGACAGCAACAGTCAGTCTGGTTCATTTCACCATATGGACAAAGACTGTAGCTCCCAGTCTGGTGAAGAGGGGAGCTCTGGAACAGTTACAGTTTATAGATCATCATCTTCTTACCCCATCACTGCTCCTTCACCTTTGACCGGTCTGCCAGAACTCTCCTACCTTGGTTGGGGTCACTGGTTCACATTGAGGGACTTAGAATTATCAACCAATCGTTTCTCTAGGGACAACGTCCTGGGAGAAGGCGGATATGGTGTTGTGTACCGTGGACGCTTAATCAATGGAACTCCAGTTGCTGTTAAGAAGCTTCTCAACAACTTGTAAGTTTTTGTGGATCAGACAAGCTTTGCCTTTTAAAAGTATGTTCCTTGCATTGTTTACTCTCTGTTAACTTATTACATTACTTCTTTAGAGGTCAAGCTGAAAAGGAATTCAGGGTTGAAGTTGAGGCAATTGGTCATGTTCGTCACAAGAACTTAGTACGTCTTCTAGGGTACTGTGTGGAAGGCACTCAAAGGTACAATGTCCTTTTAATTCTCCTTCATTTGTGAAGTACCTTATCATTTTTATTTGCAGCTCGTCTTTGATGCTTGAACTTTTATTTGTGTCAATGAGAATACCACCGTCGAGCCTTTGTTTTCTGCACGCCTTGTGAATCGTATTTCTACGTTACATGCAACTGTCATCTTACTGGTTTTGATATTGCTGAAGATGGAGCTTACATTCCTTTCATTTCTGGATGGTGGTGCATGGTTTGGCGGATCGAATCGGATCGGCCCGATTCTCCCGAATCGGGGCGAATCATGGAAAACCCGATTCTCGATTCCATCGATTCGGTCCGATTCGCCTCATATATATAATATTATTATATCATATTAGTAATATATATTATACATTATAAATATCATATATATGATATATTATATATATAATATATATTATACCCATGAGAATCGATCTGATTCGGATCGATTCGGGGGGAATTGAATCGGATCAAGAAAAATCCGATTCGCCTCCCGATTTTGATCCGGAAAACCTTGGTGGTGACACATACTTCTTAAAGATTTAATTTTGTATATTGTCTGAATAATTCAGGATGCTGGTTTATGAGTATGTTAACAATGGAAACTTAGAGCAATGGCTTCATGGAGCAATGCGCCAGAGAGGGTTTTTGACTTGGGAGGCACGGATTAAGATCTTACTCGGAACAGCCAAGGCGTAAGTACTCATGTCCTCTGTCACATACACACACTGACAAATGAATCGAAAATGAAATCAAGTGATTGCTTATCCTTGTTCTTGTCCTTATCTTTGTCAAGGATGTTCATTGCTGATCTCTCCGTTCACTGATTTCGTTTATAACTTTGATATTCTATATGCAGTCTTGCATACCTGCATGAAGCTATTGAGCCCAAAGTTGTGCATCGAGACATCAAGTCAAGTAATATTCTGATTGATGATGAGTTCAACTCAAAGGTATCTGATTTCGGTCTTGCCAAGCTTTTGGGTGCTGGAAAGAGCCATATCACAACCAGAGTAATGGGGACGTTTGGGTTGGTGTCTCTTTTCTCCTGATGCTACAGTGTGTTTTTGTTCATGAATGTTATCATGTCGATAGAGAAAATGAGAGGGAACTTTTGCCATTGTGGCCTGATTCATGTTTCACTTTCAGCTATGTGGCTCCTGAGTATGCAAATACTGGTCTCCTTAATGAAAAGAGTGATGTCTACAGTTTTGGTGTTGTTCTGTTAGAGGCAATAACTGGCAGGGATCCTGTTGACTATGGCCGTCCTGCAAATGAGGTACAGAACTTATTTCTTTATCCAATTCCACCTGAAGTTTTGAGATTGAAACCTATTAAAGATGATCAAGCTTCACATGTAAACAATGAACAAAGATGTACATTCTACCACATGTAGAAAAGGAAACTTTATTCCTCCTGCAATATCTTCACAAGCATGGTATCCACATGGCAGTCACATTTTAGTGGCATTGTCCTTAGTTACTGCTGCATTTGCATGCGAGGGAGATCAGCGCTTGTAGGCATGTGTTGTATCTTTACCATCCATCTCCCCCCCCTCCCCCCCTTGAATGTGAGTAATATTTCACCTATTCAAGGTCGTCTTGTAACTTTTGTTTCAGTAGACAAGTGTTAGGGATTATATAGTGATTTCATTTCCTCCACGATTTTTCAATGTATTCTGCTGATTATTGCAGGTAAATCTTGTTGAGTGGCTAAAAATGATGGTTGGAAGTAGGCGTTCTGAAGAAGTAGTAGATCCAAATATTGAAACACGTCCATCTACTAGAGCCCTTAAACGAGCACTTTTGGCAGCTTTGAGATGTGTAGATCCAGACTCAGAGAAGAGACCAAAAATGGGCCAAGTTGTTCGAATGCTGGAGTCTGATGATCCAATCCCACGTGAGGTTTGGATTCTGACCTCTTAATAGGCACATCTTTTACATGCGTGTTTCTGAGTGTGGCTGTGTCATTTATCTAATGAATGAGATTGGTGTGGAAACCAACAGAACAAAAAATTTGCTTCTGTTTAACCAGCAATATCTAAATTTGTGTCCTGTGTCCTATTCTGGATGCATCTTATAGTGTTTGTCATGTATCTCATACTATCTATGCTAAGGTTAGTTCCTATGAACATCGAGGTTGAGAATGAAGCCACATTTATTTTCATGTGGCCCGTGGTTCCAAGAAGCTAGTTCGTGTGAATTCATACATAAGGAAATTTGGTTCATCTTTTATTTCCACTCTGCAGTGGCATCTGATGTACAAACCGTATACCATCTCCTAGGTTAGGCTAGAGCTCATGAAGGATCAAAAACTTTGACGAAGTTTTCCTATCAAATATCCTGCCTGACATCAACCCACTATATTGTAGCACAAAGCGTCAGGTCATGATAACTCTTGAGATATTGTACAACTTAGGTGAACGGTCAGCAGGTTAGACAGCCACCTTGTTAGTTGCAGTTTTTAAAAAAAGATGTACGAAGCATCTGGGCATATGCCATACTTAATTACCTTGAAATATAGGCATATTTTTTTTTTATTGGAGATCCCACCTAGGTCAGTTTAGCATAGGTCCCCATGATGGGTCAGCATGGGAGAATTGTTGTTCCGTGTATCTTGATGTAGAACTTTCTCATGTCCTTGGGATATTTCTGTTTCTGTTATATATATCTACCAGTATTCCTTTTGTAGCTTCATGTAACTGTTTGATGTTTACTGAAGATAAGCCCAGGATCTTTATCTTCCTCCCTCATTCCCATTCGCCTTGTGCAAATTTTGCAAATGATATGCTTCTATATTTTGGAGACATTTTTCCTAAGAGTCACAAAATTCCTCAGGATCGAAGAGGTCGACGACACCGGCCCAGTAGCATGGAAATCGAATCTCAAAAGGAGAACTCTGATACAGATAAAAGTGACAACCCAGATGCAAGGGATTACAGGCCAAATCACTCTTCAACAAGCAAGTGAGTTACTCGAGCAGTGGAGATGTCTAATTTGCTTACATTCTTTTAACCTACTGCCTTCTCGGTCCCTACTTATTTGCTCGATGGGTTATGATCCTGCCGCAGAAGAAGAAGAAGCTTTTGTATTATTCCTATTTCTTATTTTTCTTGTAGTCGACTGAGAGGGGATTGTTCTTGTGTATGTATGGTGTTTGTGAATCTCCCAAATGTTGTGTACAGGTTTGTAGCTTCTTTTGGGGTTTGAGAATGTTTTTGCCATGAAGGAAAATGATTTGTTAGTGTGGTTTCACTCGGAGGAATGCACATCTGTTAGACAGCAACAATAATGTTCGTGGTAGTGCACCATCCACCTCTGAGACAAAAATGATTGCAGCTATGACCACAAAGAATGGGTCCTTCTTGTCTACCCTGAAAAGTCCTTAATCATGATCATTTCTTCAATCTCTCAATACAGGTGTTCCTTCTTCTTCTTTTTACCTATACATTCTTATAATCTTATGTATTCTATTTGATACCTTTATATTCTCTATGCTGTCATGAATATACCCCATATTGGTGAATATAACTTCAGTTATACCCCCTAAGGATCTAAGTAACACCATCACGGAGGATGCTCTGTTGCAAGTGTATAAAACAAAACTATCAGTGGTATTCAAGGTGATACTGAGAGACTCTAGGGGTTTACATGTTCTAATCTAAATTACATGGGAAGATTAAACGAGGGTAAATTAGTCATTTTCTGTCTTAATCATCTAAAATTAAGTTAAACAATCGCAAGATAACAACGATATAATAGGTTTACTATGGGAGTATACCTTTGCTAATATGATGAATACAAGGCAAATAAGAGAGGAACACACAAGATTTGGAGATGCAACCACATGGTTTTCTTGGGGCTATTTGCCCAAAAAGAAATGACTACTATTTGCCACACTGATGTATGTAGGCACCTTGATGCCACAATCTGCAATCGAATGTGCAGCACGTCTTAAGAGAGGATGTGAAAGTGCAGGCCTTGGCAATCTTCCATTTAATCTTCTTGTTGTCTTTTTAGCTGATCTAACTTGTTCCATCTTCCATGTACTTGATCACCAAGAGGAATTTTTGTGAGCAAACCGAACTCTAGATCAGTGTAAAAGTCTTTTTGTCACTTTCATGTCCACCAATCGCCAAAACATACGCCACTTCCTCGGTTGCTATACACTTAAATGTGATGCTTAGGAAGTAAATAGTACTCCTTTACAAAATTTGATCAAAATATTTCACGTTGAATCACACATTCTTTACAAAATTTGATCAAAATATTTCACGTTGAATCACACATTTGGCAGTTCTTGAACACCGTCTAGTGTAATACTGAGATTTAAGAACATTACTCCTAAGATTGTTAACCATCTATATATAACAATCCACCTCCCCCACCCCCCTACCAGCCAACAGAACTTGATGTAAGCTTGCCAGCAATATCCAGAATCTGTAAGAATTTGCATCAACAAAAGATATTTTCTAATGACATTTTGGGCAAAAAAATGTATGACATTTGAAATCTCAATACGGCCACACCAAATTTACTGAAACCCGCTCATGCCCAACGTTTACCTCTACCTTCTTGACATTACTAGTCAAACCTCCTGCATCAAGAAAGGAACACTCGCTTGGACTTGCTTTATTGTTCTTTTGTAAAAGGATTCTTTGCACATTAAAGTACAGTGGTAAACAGGAAACCACCCTAAGAAGGAGAGGGAAAGAGAGAAACTTTCAAGGTTTACACCCAATCCATCCACCAACATCATTCAAACAGTGATCAAACACATGTAGTTTGGGTGGCCAAGCACAAGATTGAGAGGCAAGAAAAACAAGTTCCCAGCCCTGTTCAGAATTCCACTGTTCACCATTTTCATGCGTTTAGAATCAAGGTGTACATTCCAACAAGAAAATCCATGACCACAGAATCACTTTCTTCTATTGGCTCTTTGGTCCAGCATATTTACTACAACATCCAGTTTCCTCATAAAGACAGTTGAATAATAACAGAGTCAGAAGATGGTAGATGCATCTACAATGATCTAGCAGGAACCCACAACCAAAAGGAGAGGAAAAAGAAGAGGAAGAATGCACAATCCTTGCGTATGACCAATAAATGGAATCCGTTTCTGCTCATTACTCATAACCCTTGGGCGTCACCCGGATGACCAGATCTAGTATTCAACAGTGGTTGAAGAGCTTTAACTACAATGCTCATGTTGGGCCGGAAATCAGCTTCATACTGCACGCACAGGGCTGCAACAGCCGCCATCTGTTAGAGGAACAAAACAAGTATTTGGCATCATGTAAAGTGGCATCCACTGTAGCTCAGGGAAGGGGAAGACATGTTTTACAGGTAAGAATTGAACAGGCTTCTGGTCCTCAAAATCATCGATATTTAACTGTCGTAAGGAACAGAAATCAAGTCCTGTCTGCATTTGACGCAAGCATCCCACCAACCCTCCCCACCCCAAGAAGGATAAAAAAAAAGGGAAAAGAAAGAGGCAACCGTCGGGGAAGTGCAAGAAAGAATCGTGCGGTGATCCCATGATCATTAAAAATTTGCAAGGTGAATTCTACCAGTGACCAGGAAATCTTAGGCAAAGCAAACTGACACTGAAGAATTAATTGATAATAGAAGATTGTAATAAAAACTAAGCATTTGCATGTTAGATTGTTATCAAAAGGTCAGAATCCGCAACATTAAGTTGAACCCATGTTTCATACCTTTGCAACAGCCTTGGGAGGGTATTCTCCTCCCAGCCTCGGGTCAACACATTGCCTTACTTTATCTTCACTAAGCCTTGGTGTTGCCTGCACATTTCCACAGTACTAGGTGTTAATACTTTCATCAAATTTTGGAGAGTGATAGCAATTCCAATGCCATAATCAAAGTTCCAAGACACTGTGCATTAGAAAAAGAACAAAGTAAACATAAATAAAAGAATTGCATCACTACCCATGTCACAAGACTCTGTTGTCCTCGTGGTAAAGTATGGTCCACTGGTTTACGACCAGTTAAAAGCTCCAAAAGAACAACACCAAAGCTGTAAACATCACTCTTCGAGCTAAGCTGCCCAGTCATTGCATATCTGCCAGGTCAAAGCGACAAAGATTCAGTGTTGCAATTGCATAGTAATAACTGCAGATGAAAAAGTAATAACTTCCATGCACATGAAATCTGCAAATTTTAATTGGCTAAGTTCTTCGTCAAGAATTAGTTTAAACATCTTCACAATATTGTGAATTAACAGGGAAAACTTGTTTGCATAATTGAATCTGTCATAATTGAACCAACCAAACTATTATTACCTTTTTATATGGTTAATTTTTTTTATAAATTTATTGTATCCCTTGGTAAGGACTAGCAATAAGTTGCATGCATTTTCCAAGTGATATAACGAATACATAAAGGCTCTACTAAATAGCCATATTTTCCTGGATCCACAATCGAAGGTATTGTGTACTAGGATGTGGAAAGGACATACTCTGGAGCATGATAACCAAATGTTCCAAGAACACGAGTAGAGTGAAGCCGTGCTGCCATGTCGGGAGCTTGATTTGACAGATCAAAATCAGCAATTTTAGCAACATCATCATCAAAAATCAACACATTGCTGGACTTAATATCACGATGAATGATGTGTGGCTGTGCTTTCTCATGCAAGTACTCGAGTCCTCTTGCTGCTCCTACAGCAATTTTCACCCTCTGTGCCCATGACAACACTGGACCTGGCTGAGCTCCCTTGACACCTTTTCGGCCTGTCCAGAGGTTACGGTTGCATTACATCACTGATTCAACAAAATGGTCCTTACAAAACAAGATAATTGACGAGATTCATTTATGTAAGTGAGCTCATACAGGAAAATCCTAACATAAAGTGATGTCCAATCAGCCTGCCAAACTTTTGAACCTAAATTCTATACCTACCTCAAGTCCTATATAAAATATTCACGTCAAAGCTGAACACTTAAATGTACACACTTTATGATAAAGATACAATGGAAATTCTACATTTCTGAAATCACATAATGAATATAATAGAAACACAAAGACAAACTGTATTAATCATAATTTTTAAGTGTACAACCCTATTTAAACATTTTTTTTTTGAAGTTAAACCATAACCATAGTTAACTTGACATCAGTCTTGTTCAAAAGTTCCTTAAGTCCATGAAAACTTTAACCTCTTGCTTTTGGCCATTTTTGAGGTCAAAATAGAGAGTTCAGTGCAAAGGAGCAGAGCTCATCATAGCTATGAAAATACCAATAGAAACGTGAACTTTCTATCTGAATTTTAGTTGATTCCTATGCTAGATTGAAATTGGCAACTCTTATCAATGCTCTTATAGATGCTCCAAGATTTCAAAGCTTTATATGTTGTTCAAACAAGTAGGTGAAGCTGTCGAGAAACAAAAGGATGCTTCAAGGAGATCACAGCAGGCTACAATACCACTCATGCAACAGAAACATCCAGTCAAGGGGCTTGTGATTTAACTCTGTATCTGATATGCATATACAAAGTGGCAGTAAAAATCGGAAGTTCCCAAAATAATCAGCATCAATATAAAAAGGCCCCTCTATGTGCAAGATATTTAAGAACAAAATTATACATGTGTATTAGATATGTTATGAAAAGATCCCCCAATAAGATCTTCTGTTATTCATCTACATTAACGAGGCAAGAATGCTGATTTCATACCATGGAGAATATCATGAAGGGATCCCATTGTTGCATACTCATATGCAAGAACACGTAGATTCCCATCAACACAGTAACCAAGCAGTTCAACTACATTTTCATGATTCAACCTTGAAACCATAGACACCTGCAGAAGTCATTATAAGCACATCTTCAAGGCAACTTCACATGCAGGAAATTAAAAGGCATCAAAATGAAATGCCTAACCTGCGCTAGAAATTCTTGATCTGGCTGCTTGCAGGCATCTAATTTTTTTATGGCTGCAGCTTTCCCATTCTTCAACACCCCATAGAACACTCTACCATAAGATCCCTCTCCTATGAGTGCCTTAGATCCAAAGTTCTCTGTTATTTCCTTCAGCTCATCTACAGGAATTGGAGGGACTGCGATAGGCTGAACCTTTACAGCCTGAGAGCCCTTTGGAGCAGGATCTGTGGCCCGGTAACCTCCATCATTACCTGCACAGAGAATTTAATGGCAGGTGTATAGGTTAAAATTACAAGCCAGACTTATATCAAAACAAATGCAGGAAGAATAATCTACTCACAGACACACCAAAAGAAGATGACTGTTAAGTTGAGAGTGAAGAACAAGAGAAATGCAATAGTATTGCAAATTGGCAGAATTAGTTCTTGAAACACTCGTCAGTCCAGATAATTTACAATTTCCTATATACACATCACAATCAAATGTAACACAAAGCATGATAAGGGGGGAAAAAAGTAATCGACAATTCTCTTGACTTTAAAGTATTAGCAATTATTATTAGAGTCTTTGCAAGAAATTAATAAGTCAAAATTTTGGATGGTGAGATAGACATAAGCACAAAACAAGCATTATCAATGGACGCCAGTGAAAACCATATGGATTGACAAATTTCTCTCAAAGAAAAGACACATGTTCACTTCGTCACTTAGTCACCGGATTTTGAATACACAATGAAAGTGGAAGGGCCAAATCCAGACAGTGACAAATTTCTGGAATTCAGCAACAAAGAGCATCTGTTGGCACCTCTAACGAAAAAGGACAATTTGCTAAAAAGTAATAATCAGCTCCAATAAATTGCATACTTTTTTAAGGTCTCCAAATGATTGATAAGACATAGAAAAGAAGAAGAAAAAAAACTCCCATGGTGACTTCATGCACTCGTATTGCCATGTAACATGTCCAGCCATAAAAAGATTGCCAATTTGAAGCAACAGAACCTTCAATAAAATCAGCAAGGGTATAGGATTGAATTTAATTGCAGAAATGCACCTTCACATCGGAAAATTTTACTTAGCTGTACCGCTTAGAGATTTAATTTAAGCCAGGCAATTAGACTTTGGGTTACCTGCTGCATGGCTTGTCGCATAATGTCCCCCGCTGTCGGGTGCTCTATGGAAATTTTCTTGTTCACAGCATGAGAAGCAGCTCCCCATGATTACTTTCTCTCAAGGAAATAACTTCACTGAACAAACAGTCACCTTTAGTTCCCAGGGTAAAAAGATAACTGACAAAGCACACCCGTTAAAAATTACAAAAGCAGAAATCCGCTGGATACCAAGGATCAATAACAGTGCGTAAAGAAGCATGGAAATCTGATAACTAATATAACTCTAACCATCCAGAAAAGAGAATTGGCAAGAGATGAATGTTACTCTTTCAGCATGCATGAGGTCATGTTCTTGCTACATGCATTTGTCAAATAGTAGAGAATATTCATCCCCAAAAGTCACAGACCAAAGACAGGAATTGTGAATTAATGAGTACTAGTGGACCCAGTGAGCCTTAGATGAATCAAGTCAAGAACGTTCCCGAGGAACTTCTCAGAAAATCAATAGTGGAGGATAATGTCTCTTTGTCTCCCGGACTCGTGTGAGTGAGGACACAAGATATCCATAATCTGATGCACCAATCCAAATTGTTCGAACCGGCAATCTTACTCCCTCTGTGGAAATTAGCAGCCTCTACTATTCCGACCATCAACAGTAAGCGCCAAATAGATTGTTTGCAACCATTAAGAGGATAATAGACAGAAAAAATGCTCCTGTTAAAAGATGTAGGATCGACGAAAGACCATGCATTCTCAGTAAGCCAAGCAAATCCCTCAACGCCACTAAAGCATCACCAGCCCAACAAGAGCAACACTGCCCACAAAACTCCAGGTGACAGTGCACAATCTAGAGGAGGAATCAAGCTCTTCTGCCCATGTAAAATAGCCGGAAAAGAAGGGGGGGATGCAAACCCCAATTCCCCTAGAAGCAAACGCATGACCACGCCCCAAAACCAAAAGTTGACATTTTTTTTATTACCGCCGTCGGCGAACAGCTGCGACTGAGACTGGACAAGACAACAACCTTGAAGTACCACCAGAAGCAAGGGGATCTCCACCTGCAAAGAACCCCCCTCCTCTCCCCCGGTGACAAGTAGAACTGCGCTACCAAATTCACCACCACCCCCACACGCGCGCGCACACAAACAAAGAGCAGAAACCAAATAACTGATGGTGATTCACACCAACAACCCAGTCCCCTCCCCTTCCCCCACCCACCGCCGGCTACCACAAATCCAAAACCCACACCACAGGATAAGAAAACCAAATACCGCAAAATATGGAGAGTGCAGGACGCCTGCTTACCTATCCGACGCCGGCGGGGAAGGTGGGCACCGCTCCTCAGCAGCAGGAGGAGGAGGAGGCGAAACTGGGGAGGAGGACCTGTGCTGGGTATCCTGGGAGAGGAGAAAAAGGAGTCGCCTTTGTCACACGACAAGCTTGGGTGGGCATCCGCTCCTCTTCCTCTTTATGACTCTGTTCTTTCTTGCTATCTTTTGTTGTTATTTTAATGCTGGGAAACCCGCCAGAGGAGAGAAGAAGTACTGAAGAAGACCTCATCACATCATATAGACAACAGGCCGGGAAAAAAAAAGGACAAAAAAATATTTTTTAACCAATAAATCAGTGTCATCTCTTGTAATCTCAAATAATTCCTATAATATCTATAATTAGAGTCTTTAATTCTGCTTAAAAATTAATAGCTACCATTGGTTTTCCTAACCATTTTTATTAGAAGAGGTATTTTTCCATAGATGATGAGGGTTTGGAGTTCCTTAATTGTAAAGACTATAGAAAGTTTAGAATTAGTATAGATTCCAGGGACTTATCTGTAAATTCCAAATCACATGCACAACTGGGGGTTATATCTACTAATCTACATTACCCAGAAATTAGAATGATATGCACATATAATGTAATATGTTGACTCATATATCCCTAACTTTTTGTGGAATACCTCAAGTAACCTCACATTAGACGAGACTAGGTCAAGTCGTGTTACAAGAGAAGTTTGATAATTATGATAAAATTTTCTGCTCATAAGATGAGCGATATTATCCTCTTAAGACACATATTAATGGAATTCGCCTTGCTATGACATTTTCAGATCCCACCTACATCAGGGTTGGTTGTATTGTACTGCCAATGGTACGGCTGATCCGACGCATGTCAGGACGTTTATGAGTCTAGGCACCGTCGATCTGTTGGGTTCAAAATTAGTTGACCAATTTCGTCTTATCAATCGATCGATCATCTAAGAGCGCCCTTAGATGTCCAAGAGATCAAATTCTAAAATTAGTCGATTGATTTCTCTTGATTGATCAATCGATGTCTATCAAGATGATAATTTGACATCCAATTCTCATGGTCTTCAAAGAAAGACCAAAATAGTCGACCAATTTGATATTTTTGATCAACCAATCGATACAGTACGAATCGATCTAAACCGTATTAAAAAAAATTTGAGTCGATCAATATGCGCGATACGACCAATCTTGACCTACATACATCTGGTGTGGATAATAATTAGATGTAAATCTTTCTCGATAACTGTTGATCGACTACCACCCAACCTGTGGATTTGGATCAAATTGTGTAATCCTCATTGAATGATCTGAATAAACAACACAACCTGAAGTTATATGCCTTTAAAACTTGTGATCATATATTTTTTAAAGCATAGAACATAGAAATACTCAAATCCATGCAGAGTGTGAAAGATCAAGATCTAAGTTCATCAAATTATATTTTACCAAATCTATTTCAAACAATCACATATATATATACTTTTGATAGCTTTAAATTAATGTTTCTAGGCACCCATTATAAAAATCTCATAGTCTTAAATCTCATAAAGTCACACTTTAGGTTACCTCGAGGACTGAGAGTATGTAAAGTTATGTATGGTTTGTCGAACTAGACTATACCTAGATATAGTTGGTACAAGGATGCATCTGTATTGTTACGGATTTTAGTTTTTTTGTTTGTATTAATTTTAACTATATAATTGATGTAAAACTTTTGTTGCAGGTATTTTAGTATTTACTGCAGATGTTAACATGGATTTAGAGTCATTTAAGATAGATCTAGCGATTAAAATTATATGGATTGTCGTAAGTTATTAATCTTTAATATTGTTATATTATAATTCAATTATTGAATATCATTATTACCTAGTATGCATCAAACATGTACAATGAATTACAAAAAGCTCAAAACAACTAAAAAAAATTTGAATTTGTGATACGATACGGTATTATCTGTGGTATGATACGATACGGTCGACCGATTTTTCTCTCTCTTTGAAGATCAAATACATCATAAGATATAGACGTTATCTTGACAAAATCAATCAACTGGTAAAAAAAAATCAATCGACTAATTTTAAATTTTGATCTGTTGAGTATCGAAAGGTGTTCTCTAGACGAATCAATCGATCGATAAAAAGAAATTAATCAACTGATTTTACCATATCGTGTCGATCGTGTCGAACTCGCAAATAGTTAGACACGATACGGTCCTCGACACTATACGTTACGGCCATGCCATTGCAATATGCAGCAACACGACAAACTCTGATCCGAACCACTATGGTGTATGGTGCGGTGTGGTACGATCGCCTACAGTTTATTTTGAAAGTATGTACATATATTTTGAGAGTATATCCACAATTAGTAAGACATATAGGTTTCTCTAAAAATGGTGTGGTATTAGTTATAAATTATAATGTTATAATATACCCGTGCGGTGGCGGTGGCGGCAGCGGGGCCCACACGCGTCGCCAGCTTTCTTCCTCACATCACATGCCTCTTCGCTATTCCCTCCCTCCCTCCCTCCTCTCTCTTCTCCATTTCGCGCCCGCTTCCGTTCTTGTCTGAGCGGCACTGTGGGTCCCACTCTTAGGTGGACGCTGGGGCCCGCGGTGAGTTGGAAGGTGGGGCCCGGGGAATGGGTGGGGTGGTGGTAGGATGGCGCGGGTAGTGGCGCCGCCGCGGAGTCCACTGTTAAGAGAGGGGGGGGGGCGCTTAGTTGTCAGAAGAAACCCTCTTTCTATGCATACTTATCAAAAAATACTTTTATATAAAGTATATAATTTATGTAATATCAAATATATGTGAGAATTTTGAATCCGTCAAAACCAGTGTTGGACGAACCAACCGGTATATTTGAGTACTTTGGAATCCTGCTGGCATCACCGAACCAAAAAAAAAAGGCTTCCCAATATTAGAATATTTGATTTATTGTCACAAAAATATACATTTATAAAAAAAACGACTTATACTATGTGGAATCTTCTGAGTTTTTATAATTTTCAACATTCCCTCAAAATATGGAATAATTTTTTACATAAATTTTCGACAATTTTGCTCACTTGGACAACTATTTGGTTGTCCAAACCTACTATTTCAAGGCTCCACTTGAACATATAGATATCCATGGATCCATCCATGAATAAAACCCCCTTTTTTCTCTTGAATAATATGGAAATAATCTTGTTCCCTGAAACATAAATACCAAAATAATCATATTGCATAAAATATAAACGTAAAGGACGTCCCCCCATTAATGTGCTTTTATTGACAATACATATACGATTAGTGCCTCGTGCAATAAAGTAATTTTATTTTAAGCGGGCCTAATAAACATAGCAATTACGTTGGGGGTGGTTAAGCCGCTAAAAAGTATTATTGTCAGATGCAAGCGTTTTGGGTTTACGTGCAAATGACGCCAAAGACTGGGAGGCCGGACGACCCGGCAAGTTGCCGCTTCCAAGCCAGTTGGTTCGACCAGTCGCCGCCGCAACAGCACGTGGCCCCGCTGTAAGAGAACGTGTGCTTTCTCCGAAATGCCCCTAATCTTTATTAAATTCCGGACAAGCCCCCGGATTGGTCTCCTTACGCCAACATATGACATCATTAGTTTTTTTTTTTTTAATATACGACTCCATCCTTATTTAATAGGGAGAATTAATTGCAGGTCCTGGCAGAGATCTGACATTAATTCAGGTCCCTGGCAAATTTTGCCTTCATGTCCGCCCCTATTTTATGGGGGATTTTTTTCCAGTCCCTGGAGGCCTGTAAGTGTGTAACTGTGTAACTGTTACACAGTTGCACAGTTACAGTTACACAGTTATACAGTTACATAATTTTATTAAAAATAATATAAAGATATTAATGTTATCTCAATGCTAAGATGATGAAAAAATATTTAAAGAATATTTCCAAAACGATAACTACCATCTTCACTAACTAACACATTTACATGTATAACTGGGTAACTGTAACTATGTAACAGTTACACAGTTACACAGTTACAGTTACGCAGTTATACAGTTACATAATTTTATTAAAAATAATATAAAGATATTAATGTTATCTCAATGTTAAGATGATGAAAAAATATTTAAAAAATATTTCCAAAACGATAACTATCATCCGCACTAACTAACACATTTACATGTATAACTGGGTAACTGTAACTGTGTAACAGTTACACAGTTACACACTTACAGGACTCCAGGGACTGGAAAAAAAGTCCCCCATAAAGCAGGGGGCGGACATGAAGATAAAATCTGACAGGGACCGAAAAAAAAAACCCCAATAAAGCAGGGGGCGGGTATTAATTCTCCCTATTTAATATATATATACTCTTATTTATATATATATATATAGAGAGAGAGAGAGAGAGAGAATGTTGCCATAATGAATGAAGCTTGCTGGGTACTCAAAGTGTTTGTGTGGTGAGAAAAGAAAGGGAAAATGTCAACTTCGGTGGGGTCCGCACCTCTTAAGATTATAGATCTCACTTAATTTTTTTATGAGTAAATTAATTAATAATTTTTACAATAATATAAAATATTTATTAACATATATATAACAGAAGATAATATTTATTATAATAAATTATAATTTTATCACAGACTAAAAAATAAGTCAAATATTTGATAAGAATTTTTAATTAATTTATCTATTTTTTATCTATATTTAAAAAAAATCAACTCAACTGTTTTTCTCGGGGTGTCCGAGTGCTCAGTAAGGTTCAAAATAATTTTTGGATCTTTTTATGACACATATCTGTATAGCTCATATGATAATTAATTTCTTTTAAAAATAAAATATACAAATATTAAACTACTTATCACTCCTGACAATGAGAGCGTGACCAAGTCCGAGGGTGGGTGGTCTATTATCATTCTTTAAATTTTCAATCTTTTTAGCTGTTCAATTATGATTTATACATATATGTAACTAGAACGAACCCTACAAATTAACATGCATTTTTTTAAATGAAAATTTTCACTGCATACCTGAGACATGAAAAAACAGAGATTGGCTATTCTTATGTAGCTTATGCAGGGATTTAAGTAATCTGATTTTGGCGCTCAATTTTGGTGATGACTCTAATCACATCCAAATTTTACATATCTCTAGTCACATTCATACTATCTCCAATGGCGGATGCAGTTCATTGTCAGTGGAGTTCTGTAATTTCATTGGATAAAAAAATTGTATTAGGAAGATAATTTTTCACTATGAATGACTTCATTAAATTTATATGAATACACTATTAAGATCTCACTAAAATAAAATTATAGATCCGCCACTAAAATTATCTCTAGTTTGACAGCTACTATGCATAAGTTATCTATCTTACGAGAGTCGGTACTAGATGAATATCTATCTCGTATGATTTTAAAGTATTTCTCAAGTATGTGCATATCCTTCTCTTTATCACCATATATTATCACATAAATATTTTTTATTAGATAAATTAATTAAAAATTTCTGATTGTAATAGAGAGATCTTTGTTGTAACAGAATTTAACGTATATTGTAACAGAAGATAACCCTTACCGTAAAGAGTTATAATTTTGTTAAAAAATAAAAAATAAAACAAATATATGATAAAAATTCATAATTAATTTATCTTATTTCATTTGTTAGAGCAAAGCTAGGTGTGAAGGGGAGTATGAAGTGATACCCACCTACATTGTCCAATAAAAGAAGTCAATCAAACAGGTAGGGATGGGACAAGACTCACGGAGGTTGGAATGTGACATGATGTAGATCAAATGATGGTCAACTCAGGAACCCCTTCAACAAGTCCAAGCTTGTCAATCTAACATGGACTGAAACAAGATAAATGGGCTTCATTTTGTCTTGCATTTGGATCGCGGCCCAGAATGCTTTTGTTTCTCTAACATCTTCCCTCGGCCGTAGCAATTTAATAAGAATGATATTTGATCTATGTGCCTTATATATCTCTGTATAATGAGTTGATGCGGGGATGATAAGAAATAGTGTTGATATTATTCTTATGTGAACCAATTTATATAGAGGTGTATTTGTTACTTTATTAATTAGCGTTTGGCTGATTTGTTTTCTCATTTTAAGTGAGTAATGTTTGGTTAACACTTAATATTATCATATGGAAATGTCACTTTTGCTCATCTAGTTGGAGAGAGGGAGGGATGAGCTGGAAGCTTCAGTTATGAATGTAACTATGATACCTCATACTTTGTAGGGAGTATAGTAACAAACCTCTAAACATCTTCTTCACATAGTTTGTTGATACCATAAGATCCAACCAACCATATTTGAGAAGTTGGCCCCATCATTAGAATGGTCATAATGCCCACGCTTCTCCAATGCAATGGTTAGATGAGGCCAATGGCTCATAAGGGCGCTAAAGCTCGGTCCCCCCGCCCTCTGTAATGTGTGGCGGAGAATTTGACCAAGGGCTTTATGGCCAACGGTTCCCATCTCCTCAACAATTATAAAGATAAAGCAAGGGGAACAGGTAAAGGGTGGAGCTTTTGCCGAATCTTGGCAAATATCGACTCACCTGCTCTACATTCACTTCTCGGTCTTTCATTCCTTTCTTGCCTCTACATTACCTAACTTGATCGTCAGAGGGTTGATCACAGGAACCAACCCCCCAAACTTAACGTCTTGTGCAAGTCTATTTGAACAACAACTTTATTTACCACCACTCCATTAGTGCTCAACGAAGTTCTTCTTGGGCAATCCTAAAGTCACACTTCTCAATTCTTCGGCCAGCGAAATCTCAACTTCAACATTGGCGCCATCTATGGGAAAGAAAGCATCAACAAACAACCATGGTTCCACCAAAGAGACAAATGGATATGGAGGTCCAAGGATTGTGGAGGCCATCTATGCTTTGAGCCATGACTTTCAACTTAGACATCGGCCATACTCTGACTTGGCACCTTCCAATTAGAGGACAACCACATTACGAGATGCCACCTCTAACTTAGGCAGCGTTTGGCTCAGCTTGCCAAAAAGTAAAAAATTGGTGAAATCCGATTTTATTGGAAAGTGTCGCGTGCAGCGCTGTGCGGCCTCGTCACCTGTGCCCGTTGGCGAAAGGGAGACGAACACACATTATTTTATTTTTTTCCATCGTCCATTCTCTCGCGACTGTCTGCTATATCCAAAATACACCCAAAAGCTGCTGGAGACCCGCTTTTTGCCAATGGGGAGAGAAGATGCGGCTTCTCTTTATCTCTCTCCTCCGCCCAAAATCTACCTCGCATGGAAGTCGACGTCGTCTGAGTTTATTTGAGAAAACATGTGCAGTTGTTAGAGATTTTGCATGAAAATCTTTATCACCGATGTTGCCAAACACTGCCTTAGAGGTTGGTCATGTTGTGAGATGGCACCTCTAACTAAGAGGTTGACCATGCTACAAGGTGCCACCTCAAACTTAGAGGCCGGCCATGGTCTGAACTACCACTTTTAACTTAGAGGTCGACTATGTTACGAGTTGCCATCTCCATTTTAGAGGTTGGCCATACTCTAAGCTGCCACTTCCAACTTAGAGGTCGACCATGCTTTGAGCTACCATCTCCCAACTAGATATCGGTCATGCTACGAGCTGCCACCTCCAACTTAAAGGTGGGCCATGCTCTGAGCTGCCACCTCCAACTTAGAGGTCAGCTATACTCTAAGTTGTCACCTCCAAACTTAAATGTTGGCCATGCTCCAAGCTACCGCCTCCAACTTAGAGGTCGGACATGCTCTTTGCTACCACCTCTAACATGAAGGTCAGCTTAGACGTTGGTCATACTCTGAGATGCGACCCTCAACTAGAGGTCGGCCATGCTTTGAGTTGCCACCCCCAACTTAGAGGTCGGCCATGCTACAAGCCGCCACCTCTCACCTTAGAGCTCAGCCATGCTCCGAGCTGCCACCTCCAATTTTGAGGTCATCCATTGTCTAAGTAGCTACCTCTAACTCGAGGGCAACCTTGCTTTAAGCTGACACTTCCCAATTTAGATGTAATGATCCAAGGTCCGAGATATCAAATACCCTCCAGCATACCAGAACCCTAAATCGTCACCCACGAGTCGAAGCCCAGAAGGGTTAAAGAAGATGTATGAGGAAGCCATATAAGAAATCTAGGTCTCAACAAGTGCAAACCAAAACTCAACTCTATATATATAACTATAACAATACGTACATCTCATAGCATAAGTATAGTGAAAGAAAAGTAGAACTAAGTACGTACTCAAATCACAAAAATACCAACTAGGCAGAACCATTGGAGCGACTCTGCACATCTACACTCTGGGCTGACAATGCCTCACCTAAAAGGAAAGGGAGTAAGCCTCTACTCAAGGCCCACTAGGGACCATCTGATCCAAACTTCTACCGGGGTACCCAAGCGCTTGGATCATTTAACAGATGTTTCTATTGTGGTTAGTGAACAACAGGAGTTGCATGTTGACCATGATATGCATGTAGAGGTTACTCCCTCGGGGTTAGTTGTTGAAGCTGCGGACCCCCTTCTATAGCACTTGAAACTACTCCCATGACATTCGCTCAGGTTGTGCGCCAATCCCAGCTTCTCAGGTGAAGTCTACTCTTGGAGAGAATAATAACACCCATTCTAGCGGTTCGTCTTTGGGTCATCATATCTCTCGCCCCTCTCGCAAAGGGGGAGTTAGGATTTCTTTACCGATTACTAGAGAACAGTTGTAGCGTCACGTGCCTTTTGGATCCTTATGGATCATGTGTGTAATGCTTGTGGTGGCTATTGTGAGGCCAATGTGGTTTGGACATGTGGTGTGTTCAGGTGTGGCGCAGGTTGGGTCTTGGAATGAAATAGGACCTGCTGCAGTTGAGTAGGAGTTGGCGGCCAAGGGTGGTCGTTGACTTGTTGGCGTCCATGTAAGTTGACGATTATTATATGAACTTGGCGACAAGGGATATGGACGTCTAGCCTTGGCGGTCTGATTGGTGACAGCCATGTTGACGCCAACCTGTGCGACCTGCAGAATATAGTCTACCCGAGAGCAGTTCCCTCAGCTCAATCTCCTTCTCCCTTGCCTGATTTCATGCTCTGGCTTCCCCCAATGCTTCCAATGGTTCCGGAAGGCTAATTGGAGGAACGTGGAACGCGAGACGGTGACGAATCGGCTAAGGAAACGCCGAACTGTGGTGCAATTGCCGTAGGAGCTCACGGAGGATTCGGTGTGGATCGGGAGAATTAGAATTTAGAAGGTTTAAGAGGTTGAGGTAGGGGACTATCCCTATAGTTCATTCTAATCGCTTTAATGTATTCTGAAAGCATGAAATGACGTGATAATCAGTGTTTGGGGAAGGAAATGTTCCATCGGGGTTTATGGGTGGTTGATGGATTTGAGTAGTGAAACATGTTGTTATGGCTTAATTGTAGTGTGGATGTTAGAGGAACTATTTCCTTATGTTTTCTCGATGGCTTTGGGACCAGAATGCATGTAGGATCGGTTTAGGGTTTATGCAGGAACTGGAGTTGAGGAGCTTAGCGTCAACATCGTTTGACGCCAGGTTCTTCAGCTGGGAACTTAACGGCTAGATACCTTGCCGTTTACATCCATCGACGACAGTCGATGTTGCCGCCAGCATGTTTTTATGAAAATATTGTTATATCAGATATTTAGAGTTATCGAGCGGGCAACGATAATTGTAGTGCACCTAGAGCTCGTGGTTTCTGAGACTGGCGTACTGGGTACGCAGTTGCTAGTTCTTTACGTATTTGTGTGGTGTTCACGTGTAGTGGACTGCTAGTGCACGCGGTTTACGTGAGTCTTCACGTGGTTTGTGTGTGACATGCACGTGGTTTTGTGTACGTGGCAAGTAGTACGACGCCTACCATGGTTACCTCTCCAGTTGGGTGCCCCAGGTTCTCTGTGAACCAGGCTGTTAGCTCGGGGCTTTGTCCCCGGTACTTGTGTTATACCGTCGAGGTCTGTGTCGTCTGACCTGGACACCCTCACTCATGTGTTTGAGTTGTACGTCCGGCTGAGGGAAAGACGACAGTGGGACAGTGCTGCCGTACTTGTCTTTTAGTCACTTGTAGCGCGCTCGTAGTTGGGGGTACGGACACCAGTAGTCGACACTGGTCCCAGCTAGTCCTTTTCCAGTGCCTCACTCTAGAGAGCCCAGGCCAGGGTCTCTGGAGGTGCCAGGCATGGGCCTGCGACCGTGTGGTCCGCAGGTGGTGGTGTTTAGTTGTCTCCACAGTTGCTGGACCTTTTCACGTGGAGCGGCAGCTGGACCTTTCGTTCGTGGCTGCGAGACTGAGAGGTAGACATGTGTTAGCTGTCCGAGTCAGTCTCTGGTGTCGCGAACCAGTTCACGTGGCTCGTGTTTGGCTGTCTCTACTTTAGCTCGTACACCTGTACTGATTTACCGTTTAATTATTACAGTTGTTTTTGGTAGTTGGCAGACGGTGAGTACTTTTACAGCTTTCATATCCTGCTTAGTTGTTCTATAATTGTTGGTACTGTTTACTACTTTTGTACCTGTGGTTTTAGTTTGCTCAGTTTTGGGGGAGTTCCCTACTGAGCCAGTAACTCGCGAGGCTCACCCCTACCCCCACAGGTGAAAGCGAGGAGGACGTTTCTCAACCGTCGTCCAGTTCAGAGCCGTGTCGTAGCGGTGCAGGGTCAGTACCTCCAGTAGTGTAGTCTCAGTAGTGCAGTGTAGTAGTAGCAGTGTAGTTAGTTGTTTACTTTCTTTAGTTGTACCTCGGGGTATGCCCAGGCTCTTGTACTTTCTTTCAATTTTGTGGAAATATGGCTATGTAAACTTGTGGAATATATATATATATATAATGGTGTGTTCCTTTGTGTTTACACGGACTGTGGTTTGGTATCCCTTGCGACACTACAAGAAAATGCGCATTTAGAGACCGAAATAGAGACCGAAATCATGTCGGTCACTATTCGGTCCCTAATTAGTGACCGAATAGTGACTGAGAGCAATCGGTCTCTAAATTATATTTTAGAGACCGAATCTAATTCGGTCACTATTCGGTCCCTAATTTAGGGACCGAATAGTGACCGACATGATTTCAGTCACAAATTTCGTGGTTTCGCGGGCTTACAGGAGACTTTTGTGACCGATTTGATATCGGTCACTGTTCGGTCCCTAAATAGGGACCGAATAGTGACTGCAACAAATCGGTCTCTATTTTCCAAAATTTTAGAGACCGAATAGAGACGATTTTATCGGTCCCTATTCGGTCTATATTGCCGCACCTTCCTCCCCCATTTCCCTTTCACGCACTCTCTCTTCCTCTACGCGACACACTCTCCTCTCCTCCTTCCCTGCTCGCTCTCTCTCTCTCTCTTTGTCGGACTCCATCGCCTTGCGCCGCCGTCACCTTCGCCCTTGCCGGACGCCGCCCCTTCGCCGGACGCCGCTGCCCTTTCGGCCGCCGCCTTCTCTTGACGCCGCCGCCTTCTCCGGACGCCGCTGCCATTGCTGGACGCCGCCGTTCTCTGTCGTCCTCTGTTCCTGGAGCCGACCGCCATTGCCGGACGCCACGTTCTCCTGTCGTCCCCCTTGCCCGAAGCCGACCGCCGCAGGTAAGTCTCTCTGTCCTCCCCCCCTCTGTCTCTCTGTCCTCCCTCCCCCCCGCTTGTGGAAGCGCCCCCCCCACCCCACCGCCGGAAGACCCCCCTCCCACTTGGTCTCTCTGTCCTCCCCCCTCCCTCTGTCTCTCTGTCCTCCCTTGACCCCTGGCTCCGCCACTGCTCCCTCCCTGGCCCCTCCCCCCAGCTGCAGCCCCCACCCTCCCTCCCACACACGCACACACACACACAGGTGGTGAGAGGGAGGGGGCCGACCCCCACCCCTCCGGCGGAAACCCACACCCCCCTTCCCCTCCCTCCCCTCCGGCGCACACACACAGAGGTTGAGAGGGAGGGGCCGACCCCCCTCCCCTCCGGAGGCCCCCACCCCCCATCCCCTCCCTCCCCTCCGGCGCACACACACACACAGTGGTTGAGAGGGAGGGGGCCGACCCCCCCCTCCCCTTCGGCGGCCCCTACCCCCCATCCCCTCCCTGCCACCCACACCCCCATCCCCTCCCACACACACATCACATGTATTAATTGGAATAGCATTAAGGTGGACTTGATAGACAGTCTTGTCATGGTCAGTGAGTGTGCCCTTTTCACAAGTTTTGCTTACCCAATGGATTGGAAGTTTTATCTATATTCCTGAAAAGCATGTGTTGGAGAGTGTAAACGGACCTGCAGATGCAGAGCTCATCTTTCAAACTGTTTTTTCCTATTTCTTCAACCACCCCATGTTAGAGGATAAAATTTCAAATTTTCAAATGAGACGAGGAAAACATGAACCATCCTGCTTTGGCAAGGGATATGCTATCAGAAGATATTCATAAATAGACTGTTCCGTTAAATCACATTAGTTGAGTTGGTAGCAATTTGAATTTATCGGGATGGGGCCCACTAACTGTTTCTATCCGAACTTTGCTTACAGAATAAATAGGCATCCCCGCGGAAGACTTGATATCCGATGGTAAGCCATCCAAGGGGACTGGGTGGTCCTGGTGGGATGGGCTTATCAAGTCTTAAACCAAACCAGTCAATAATATTTCCAGGATAAGATTGGTCTCGTCTATTCATGCAACCAAAGCGGGATAAGTGTCATCCGCATGGAGACTCTCTCTACCTTTTACTAGGTCACCCCCCTTGTCGGAGTATTAAAATTTCAGATTAGACAAGAAGGAAACATATTTGAAAATAAATTGACTACCAGCCAGTTCATTGGTCAAAACCAACAGAATTAATGATCTACAGTAAAGACTCAGTGGACACACCCAGAGAGGCAACTATTTCTGGAATCGAAAACAAATATGTGAAAGCATGCATGATCAGAGAATATGACTGGGAAAATAATGAAACCATGTTTGATTATTATGAGAGTAATACCAAGTGGACAAGGCAGTCTCTCAATACAAAGATGGCAATGATGACTCCCTAATGTTGGTGTCTACTGTCTGCAAAAGTCACCAGCATGATCTGACAAAAGAAGTGGTGACAGCAAGCAAAGCAACACCAGTAATAGTGAGCAAAAAACCAAGTGAGAACATGGGTCACTGGTGGCCAGAGGAAGTTGTATGTGTATATATATAAAATATCAAATGAGAAATTTAATTGTACGGTTGGAAAAAATATTATTGGTATGTGCGTATATATGTAAAATTAAAAAAGAGAGGGAAATGATAATAGGACGTGCATATATAGTGATGTAATGACATCCAGGATAAGTAAGTATTTCTGATATCAAATGGAATTCATTATACACATGGAATTCATTAGAAGATTGCACTCGCAAGCAATATATATGAAATTACCCACATATGCCTTTCTAAGTATAATGAAACCCATATGGTTCCTTCTAGGCATTAGATTAATTACGTTTAATCGTAATTTCCTTTTAATAATTAAATTACACTTCTTATTTTAATGTAAATGTTAATATTGCACTTGTTCACATGTATGATTTTATTTTCTTTCATATTTATGTGTTATTAAATTTGATCTATGCATGCATAACAATTTAACACTGCACACACTTCACGAGAGCGTGTAAGCCCGTGTCAATGAACCTCCCGTTCAAGACTTTGGGATTGATGTGCACGAGTCTTATTTCAAAGATGAGAACGTGTATATCTAACTCAAAGTCCTGAATTGTCCCGTTTTGGACAGTCTGTGAATGTTTGATCGCAGTTAGGTGGTCATTTACTATGTGCTTGTATTATTTGTTAAAATTTCGGGTGTGTCTACTCACTCCTCTCTGATATACTTTTATTGATTTAGAATATTTTCTTAACCACTTATTAGTAAGTGTTTAAGAAAATATCTTAATCAATAAATATTTGGTATATCGGAGAGGTGTGGGAGATGCTGCCGAAATTTTCAGCAAATAATACAATCACATAGTAAATGGTCATCTGAGTGCGATCAAATATTCACAGATGGGTAAAAAGTGATAATCTAAATAATAAATCCTTCTATTCATTTCGGTTGCGTCGAAGGATGTGTGATTTAGAATTTTAAAGTTATTTGTCTATTGATATTGTTTGGGCGTAGGACAGCAATGGCTTCAGACCGTTCATGGATGTATTGCAGAATAGTTGATCATGTGGTGTCCCAGGAGTTTAGGGTTGGAGTTGAGAATTTCGTTCAGTTTGCATTGGGGATCCAAATGCAGAAGTAGACAGGCAAGGTGGCATCCGATGTCCTTGTATGATTTGTAAAAATTTGAAGTGGAATTCCCCATGGGAAGTTCAACGCCATTTATACAGAAAGGGTTTGTTGAAGGTTATATGAATTGGACATGTCATGGTGAGGACTTCTGGTCGCACGAGCCTAGTAATGTGGAAGGCACAAGTACGTACGTGGATATGGTTGTAGATGCTGCTGGTCCGACATTCAGTGTACATGTGGATCCTGTATACGCTGAAGACGTGCCGAATAAGGGAGCCGAAAGATTCTATCAGTTACTTAAGGATGCTGATGAGCCATTGTGGGATGGTTGTCAAAAGCACACTCGGTTGTCAGCGGTGTCACAGTTGTTGAACTTGAAATCTGAATTTCATATTTCTGAGAATTGCTTGATCGTCTCCTCGTCATCATCAAGAGCATGTTACCTCCAGATGAAAAGCTGCCTCCAAATTTTTATCGTGCCAAGAAGATGGTGAATGATTTAGGACTTGGATATGTGAAAATAGATGCATGTCCTAATCATTGTATGTTGTATGACAAAGAGAATGCAGCTATGGTATCCTGTTCAGTTTGCCGTCATGATAGATTTAAACCTAAAAGAGGGGTCAATTCTAGGGGAAAGGATATACCTTATGCGTCATTGCGATATTTCCCCCTTACACCCAGGCTGCAGCGGATGTATATGTCTTCAAAGACAGCTGGACATTGAGGTGGCATGCAGAAAGAGTACGTCGGGACATCGATATTATGACTCATCCTGCAGATGGCGAAGCTTGGATTCATTTCAACCATGTTTATCCTATCTTTCAAGGGAGTCACGTAATGTGAGGCTTGTTTATGCACTGACGGATTCAATCCATTTGGAGGTTCAGTGGCTTCCTACTCCAGCTGGCCAGTGTTCGTGACATACAACCTTCCTCCGAGCATGTGCATGAAGCGAGAGAATTTGTTCCTGTCCTTATTGATTCCTGGTCCGAAAAGTCCTACAAAAAAATATAGACATCTATTTAAGACCGTTGATTGATGAATTGAAATTATATGGACTGAGGGGGTCAATACTTATGATGCATCTAGAAAGCAAAATTTCACTATGAGGGCAGCATTGATGTGGACTATAAGTGATTTTCCTGCATATGGAATGCTATGGTTGGAGCACACATGGGAGGCTAGCATGTCCGTATTGTATGGATAATACCAAATCGTTTGTACTTAAACATGGTGGGAAGTCCTGCTGGTTTGATTGCCATCGTCAGTTTTTACCAGCTGATCACCTTTCAGAACACAAAAGATGCATTCCTAAAGAACAGAAAGGAACGAGATGAAGTTATATTCGAGAGGTTGTCCGGTCATCATATGGCAGCACGTGTTGAAAATTTACCAGATATCACACAATAGATGGGTAGTACCTGACACCTTTCAGGTTTTGGGAAGGAGCACAACTGGGTGAAGAAAAGTATTTTCTGGGAGCTACCTTATTGGTCGACTCTTCTTGTGCGGCACAATCTAGACGTGATGCATATCGAGAAAAATGTCTTTGATAATGTATTCAACACAGTTATGGATATCAAAGGTAAAACAAAGGACAATGTGAAAGCACGCTTGGACTTGTCCATGCTCTGTAAACGTCCAGAGTTAGAAATTGTTGAAGTAAATGGGAAATCAAGTAAACCAAAAGCAGTTTATGTGCTTGGAGGAGGACAAGTTAAGGAAGTGTGTCAGTGGCTGAAACAGCTGAGATTTCCTGACGGTTATGTGTCAAATATTGCGCGTTCTGTCAACGTCAGTGAGGGAAAGATATATGGAATGAAGAGTCACGACTGCCATGTTTCATGCAAAGGTTGCTACCTATTGCATTTCGTGACATCTTGCCGAAGCCGCTATGGGAGAGCGTTATCTGAGTTGAGTCGATTTTTCACGATTCTATCTGCATCAGAACTCAGGCTTCAGGATGTGCAAACTATCGAACAGAATGTGGTCACCATTGTATGCAAGTTGGAGAAGATATTTCCACCTGGTTTCTTCGATTCAATGGAGCATTTACTCGTACATCTACCATATGAAGCAAAGGTTGGAGGGCTAGTACAATATAGATGGATGTATCCATTTGAGAGGTATATGCATGATATTAATGTTCCTTCTTACAATTGCACCTTACATAAGCGATAGATTTTCTAATTGTCTCTTACATTGTGGATGTAGGTGTATGCATGACTCAAAATGAAAGTCCGAAATAAAGCAAAAGTGGAGGGTTCTATTGCTGAGGCATACATTATGGAGGAAATCTCTAATTTTTGTTCAATGTACTTTGAAGCAGGCATTCAAACTCGTTGGACACAACCTCCACGTAATGATGATGGGGGGGAATCTGTGGGTTCAAATCGACTCTCAATATTTACTCATCCTGGACGTGCCTTCGGACGTTCTTCAACTCGAATGCTGGATGACAGAGAGTTATGTGCCACAGAGATATTATTATTTTAATTGTTCCGAGCTAGAATGTTATGTTGAGTAAGTACTAATATCACAATTTAAATTTATATGTAAGTTCTTTGCCTTTATTCTACCTATTGAATGTGGTCTGCTATTCATATTGCAGACAATTTGATTCAGAATTAATTCAAAGAAATCCACATCTCACTGATTTTGAGGTTGAAAAAGAACGAGAGAAGTCATTGGCCTTATGGCTAAGAAAACGCGTAAGTGTACACCGTCAAAGATTATTCAAAAAATTCATTTCACTTTTTAACTAGCCTTTTCTACACGCAGGTTGAAGAAGGTTTAATTACTGATGAAAGAGTTCGTCAGGTAGCCTACGGCCCATCCAAAATTGCACAGAATTATGTGGGATTATTGTTAATGGGTATAGGTTTCATACAAAAGACTATGGGCAGAATAAATCTACCATGAACAGTGGTGTTGTGTAAAAGGGAGTACATACAATGAAAGTGAGTATGACTACTATGGTATTGTAGAGGAGCCTACAGTGCAATATCTAGGACAAGACAATCATATATTCTTGTTCAAGTGTCATTGGTTCGATCCGAATTCCATTCGAAATGACACAACGCATGGGATTGTCGAGCTTAAGCATAAGTCAAAATTGAATACTTATGAGCCATTCATCTTAGCCACACAAGCCCAGCAAGTGTATTATACAAGCTATCCATCATCTACAAACAAAGAACGAAATGATTGGTGAGTAGTTTGCAGAGTTAAGTCAAAACTATTATCTGATTATGAATTGGACATGACTGATCAGACACCTGCAGAGGTCAGTGCTGAATTCTTTCAAGAAGACTTTGTCGAAAATGTAGAGTTGACAACTCATATTGGAGAAGCTGAATATCTGAAGCACCAATGTCTTGTCTCACGGAAATGAGGTCGAAGAAGTCGATCTACGTGAGATGGAAGACAGTAGTGCTCGTCGTACAGATATTGAATGTGAAAGTTCTGATGAGGAAGATGAATATACCAGTGATGAATGTGAAGATGATGATGAAGATAGGGTTGAATTGAACATATCGTCATCATCTGAGGAGGAAATGGATATCAATTAAACAAGGGTAGAATTTTTTCACACTTGTAAAGTATATGTCAAGTAGCTCACTTTGAATATAAGCAATTGACTAGTACACATTATTATTTTATGTTCTCTATGAAGATATGGTTCGTGGAGCTAGATCTGGTAGCAGTTCTTGGAGGGGCAGCCGTGGGAGGGCTTTGTTCGTCGCATCTGGTATGTATATTTTTCTAATGTAGTCATCTGTGTGTATTTTTCTTTGTGTATTATTTATGTGTACTTCTGTAGTGTTAATGCCATTCAATTGTTACAGCTTCTGCTTCTCCTTCGATGAGCGGACACCTCCTCCCCTGCAGGTATGTATATTTCAATTTTCAAGTATTTTTGTAGTGGCTCTATATACATTTATTAATGTTATTAGAATTGCTACAGTTGTTAGTCCTTCTGCTCCTCCTTACCGTGCCGCAGATATGTATAATATTTTCAGATGTACTTTTATTGTGCATTCATCTTCCTCATTACTTATGCCTTCAATTCTAGTTACAGCTGTTGGTGCATCCTTCGAGTCTCCTCCTGTAGCAGCTGGTATGTATATTTAAAGTTATACTTTCATGTACGCATTAATTCTGATGCCATTAAAATGTCACATGCTCAGGTCACTCTACACATTCTGCAGATGCACCATTAGGTTTGTATATTAAAATGTTAGGATATTTCTGTGTCATTATTTAGTATTTTTGTACATTACTCATGTTGTTCTTCAATTTTTTCCATGTTCGGTGCCAGGGATACTGTGAGTCTGCAGGAGGGCGGAGGTAGTTTTTATGAGAGCACTCTGCGGGAGGTCTGGATTAATGGGTACGTAATCAACGTGTATGTATTTCTTACGGCAATGAGGTGAATTTAGTTCATAATTTGACATTATGCAGTTACATCATTGCAGTGATAAATAGAGCCTGCTCAAGCTTCTCATTTATCACAAGAACATTACAAGCACACTTCTTTCTTGGACCTATTCATAGATTCAATGATTTCCCGATGGAGGTCCAGGAGCACTTGTATCAGATGTTCATGGTATGTAATTTCGCATTGTAATTTATTCTTATCGTATTCATACATGCAGTTAACTAACTCTTATGTATATAGAGCCAGCATCGATTCACGCGTCGTCCAGACGAGGCGCGGTCTCGATTTGTATGGACGATGACACAAGATCAAATTTCAAGCATTTGATATATAACGTGAGAAAAATGCAGAGAGACATTCTCAGAGTGCAGACCCGACTCTTTGGAAGGAGCGGGCACCCAGTTGGATGAGGGGAGAATATTGGGAAACTCTTTGCGACATCTGGGCTGCAGAGAAATGGCAACAGACATCCTCAATAATGAAAGTTAATCGGGCTGCCAATCCAGAAGCAAACATGCATAGTAGTGGGTCTGTCTCTTTTGCGACCCTCAGTCCAGATTGGTAAGTAATTTGTCCATTTCGGTCTCTTTTATTTATAAAGGTACTTATTTATGTCATGTTTTTTTTCTGAAATAGGAGAAGGAGCTAAAAAGGCAGCCGCCATTTTCGGAGGTGTTCGATAGAACACACAAGAAAAAAGGAACGGATGCATACATTAGCGATAGAGCCCGCGTGGTTGCAGTAAGTATTTAGAAGATATTCACTATTTAATTTTTCACATTAATATGAATATTAACTACTATCATTTTTTCTGTTTTCTTGCAGGAGTCATACAGAGACAAATGACGGAGAAGTATGCCGGGGAGGACGAGCAGCCGCCGTTAGATCATGAGGTATGGTTTGCGGCAGCTGGGGCCCCAAAGAAAGGCCATGTGTATGGTTTTGGGCACAGCATCGACACGAGCCGGGTGTTATCTGGAGGATCCAGCTCAGGGTCACAGACCAGTGCATTCCACGCAGGAGTTGGTACTCCAGGTACTTCTTCAGGACATCTGATGGGCTTCATTGACAGTAGGATATCGGGCTTAGAGTCTTATCTGGCGGATTCGATGGAGACTCGTCTTGCCCAGATGCAGATGCAGGTGACCGACGCACTACAGGCCCAGCTCTCCCAGACCCTCTCCCAAGTTATCGCCCAGGCCTTCTCACAGGCACCACCTCCTCCGCCACAGGCAGCACCTCCTCCACAGGCAAGTTATTTTAACTTTCATTTGGGTTGATCGACGCACAATTTTTTGTTAAGCAAGACAGTTTAGATTAAAAATGAAGAACTTACGTTTATGGTTCAAAATTAGAAATACTCATCTGATTGGCCTCCGGTTTTTTCCAGCACGGCCACGGCGATGAGTGTGACTTGTGGAAACTGATGGAGTTCAATTCGGACTCCGGTTGAGGTCGACGCCTCAAACTTGCATTCGACAAGTCAGTTACATTAAAGATGAAGAATTTTGGTAGGTTTCGGGGTTCAAAATTAGAAATACTCATCCGATTGGCCTCCGGTTTTTTCCAGCACGCCAGGGTGATGAATGTGACTTGTGGAAACTGACGGAGCTCAATTCGGACTCCCGGTTTGAGGTCGACGTCTCAAACTACATTCGACAAGTCAGTTTAGATTAAAAATGAAGAATTACGTTTAGGGGTTCAAAATTAGAAATACTCATCTGATTGGCCTCCGGTTTTTTCCAGCACGGCCACGGCGATGAATGTGACTTGTGGAAACTGACGGAGTTCAATTCGGACTCCCGATTTTAGCTCGACGCCTCAAACTTGCATTCGACAAGTCAGTTTACATTAAAGATGAAGAATTTAGGTAGGTTTCGGGGTTCAAAATTAGAAATACTCATCCGATTGGCCTCCGGTTTTTTCCAGCACGGCCAGGGTGATGAATGTGACTTGTGGAAACTGACGGAGCTCAATTCGGACTCCCGGTTTGAGGTCGACGTCTCAAACTTACATTCGACAAGTCAGTTTAGATTAAAAATGAAGAACTACGTTTAGGGGTTCAAAATTAGAAATACTCATCTGATTGGCCTCCGTTTTTTTCAGCACGGCCATGGCGATGAATGTGACTTGTGGAAACTGACGGAGTTCAATTCGGACTCCCGATTTTAGCTCGACGCTTCAAACTTGCATTCGACAAGTCAGTTTACATTAAAGATGAAGAATTAGGTAGGTTTCGGGGTTCAAAATTAGAAATACTCATCCGATGGCCTCCGGTTTTTTCCAGCACGGCCAGGGTGATGAATGTGACTTGTGGAAACTGACGGAGCTTAATTCGGACTCCCGGTTTGAGGTCGACGTCTCAAACTTACATTCGACAAGTCAGTTTAGATTAAAAATGAAGAACTTACGTTTAGGGGTTCAAAATTAGAAATACTCATCTGATTGGTCCTCCGGTTTTTTCCAGCACGGCCACGACGACGAATGTGACTTGTGGAAACTGACGGAGTTCAATTCGGACTCCCGGTTTTAGCTCGACGCCTCAACTTACAATCAACAAGTCAGTTTACATTAAAAATGATTACTTACGTTAAAGATGAAGAATTTTAGGTAGTTTCGGGTTCAAAATTAGAAATACTCATCCGATTGGCCTCCGATTTTTTCCTATGGCCAGGGTGATGAATGTGACTTGTGGAAACTGACGGAGCTCAATTTGGACTCCCGGTTTGAGGTTGAGTCTCAAACTTACATTCGACAAGTCAGTTTAGATTAAAAATGAAGAACTTACATTTAGGGGTTCAAAATTAGAAATACTCATCTGATTGGCCTCCGGTTTTTTTCCAGCACGGCCACGGCGATGAATGTGACTTGTGGAAACTGATGGAGTTCAATTCGGACTCCCGTTTGAGGTCGACGCCTCAACTTGCATTCGACAAGTAAGTCAGTTTAGTTAAGAGAAAGAATTTAGGTAGGTTTCGGGGTTCAAAATTAGAAATACTCATCCGATTGGCCTCCGTTTTTTCCAGCACGGCCAGGGTGATGAATGTGACTTGTGGAAACTGACGGAGCTCAATTCGGACTCCCGATTTGAGGTCGACGTCTCAAACTTACATTCGACAGTCAGTTTAGATTAAAAATGAAGAACTTACGTTTAGGGGTTCAAAATTAGAAATACTCATCTGATTGGCCTCCGGATTTTTCCAGCACGGCCACGGCGATGAATGTGACTTGTGGAAACTGACGGAGTTCAATTCGGACTCCCGGTTTTAGCTCGACGCCTCAAACTTACAATCAACAAGTCAGTTTATATTAAAAATGATTAACTTACGTTCAAGGGTTTAAAATTAGAAATACTCATCCGATTGGCCTCCGATTTTTTTGTAAATTTAAATATTTTATTTTTTCTAATAATATTCAATTTTAACTTATTATTGTTATATATGTATTGTAGGTTCCTTCAGCGAGTGGCGTGGGAGGAGACGAGCACGAGGACGAGGAGGATGATTCATGATTTCCATTTCACTATTATTCTTATTGTTATTGACATTTGTATTGTTGTTGTGGATAGTTTTATTATTATGATGTTGTGTATATTTTTATTGTTCATGTGGACTTTATATTATTATTGTGGACATTTTTATTTTATTATTGTGTTGTGGATATTTTTATTATTGTTGTTTGTGGTCATTTACTGTGTTGTATTGTGGATATCTATTATTGTTGTGGACGTTGTTTTATTTACACAGGTTATTTTGCTAAAAATTTATAAATTAAAAAAAAAATACAAAACAGAGACCGATTAGTGACTGAAAAAAATCAGTCACAATTCGGTCCCTGATATAGCGACCGAATTGAGACCGAAATTATTCGGTCTCAAATAGAGACCGAACGCATCGGTCTCTATTCGGTCCCTATATTGGGGACCGAATTGTGACTGATAAATTCGTCTCTATTTGAGACCGAATAATTTCGGTCTCAATTCGTCGCTATATCAGGGACCGAATTGTGACTGATGAATTCGGTCTCTATTGAGACCGAATAATTTTGGTCTCAATTCGGTCGCTATATCAGGGACCGAATTGTGACCGAAATTATTCGGTCTCTGATGTACACTTTTAGCGACTGAAGTGCTTCGGTGACTATTCGGTCACTAATTAGTGACCGAATAGTGACCGAACTTTTTCGGTCACAGATTTGTGACCAGAAATTGTTCACCGACAAGTTCGGTCTCTATTCAGTCGCTATTCGCTCTGAACTGTTTAGAGACCGAATAGAGACCGAATAGAGACCGAATATTTCGGTCTCTATTCCCGTTTTTTCTTGTAGTGCGAGACTTCGGCCCGTTCGCGGGAGGCGGACTCGGATCAAATACGTTATCGGTTTAACGGGCTTGAACGAGACGTTCCGCCACAACAGTCTTCTAGTCCTGTGCGGCAGAATGATACAATTCACATGATACCGCTAATACCATCTACAGATATACAGAAGAAGGCTCTCTCTATTGCTGAACTTGCTAAAGTAGAGAATATCTTCATGCCAGGGTTTTCTTTTCATTCTGAGGCATCAAAATAGATTCAGATCAAGAACAAATGGAGCGGTGTTCACGTCGACCGAGATTTCGACCTCGGGATGTTCTCCGACGAATTCATTCCCGGGATAGATCCTCTATAGAATTTTAGATATCTTTTCTCTAGTTTTACCTATTTTGGTTATTGTCAAAAAAAAAAAGGCCCACTAGGGTCACTAACCTTACTTGCGAAACAACACAAGTAAACCAAGTGTAGGAAAGAAATCACAAGAAGTAAGTAAACACTGCACCAAGTAAAAGTTGGAATTATAGCTAAACTACCACCCTAGAATCCCAAACAACAACGACTACCTCTACAATAGAAGCGTCAGACACACAAGTATCTCGCAAGTACAAGAACACAAACACAAATACGAGCTAAACCACTCAAGGTCGGACTAGCTAGGGCATATGGTTTGGCGCCTCAATACAATAGAGTCCTCAAACCTATGCACGTGTACACACTTAGACGCTCTCCCTTACGTCTAGTATTCGACCGATTTTCCCCTACGCTGGACTCTAACAGATGGAGAAGAGACCCTACAGAAACCAACTCAAAACCACCACAAGGGACATGCACTAGATGGATACTCTCTTGATGTCTAGGCTCACCAGCTGACTCACGCCAATCATCCAAGTAGAGTTGCACTCGACACCTGGGTAAACAACTCAACCACAAACACGAAACACAAGCAACACAGACAGAGATGCTCTCAACGTCCAAAAACACTGTGCCACAAAGTGGGCACCATGATGCCCCACACATCATGCAGGTAGCACAAGGGGAGCATTGCTAGGTCACACGGGTAAACGGCAGCAAGGACCGCCATCTGTAGAAGTTGACGACTGCATCACATGCTGTTAAGGTGCGCTTGACGTCAACAGATTATGCCGTCAAGTTCATCAGTTCCTAGAATCGATGGCAGGCCCAGCCCTCTCCCAGAGGCAGAATCGCCTTCTACACACAAAACCAACAATGGAGAACTCTTCCCCGCACTGGAAAACACATGTAGACACTCGAAAAATAATGATCTAACGCTCAGATCGTCTGGTGCAATGTCCATTCCCTGGCATGGATAACTTCCAAAAAACTTGATTGTAAGGCATGGAACCCACATGCAACATTACAGAAATAGCAACAATGGTATAGAGGTTAGAATCCCTACCTCAAATGATGAGAAAATGCCCGTCCTGTGATCTCACCTGGCAAGCTATATATCCCTCCTCGCTTAGACCCCTCTCTTCACGAAACGCCACCTCCGCAGACTCCAATGCCTTACCCACAAATCTCCGTCAGTCGTCGAAGGTGGTAGGAGAAGCAGTAGGTGAGAGGGAAGGTGGAGAGAGTGGGAATGGGGAGAGAGAAGAGGGTTCGGGTGTCCTAATAAAAACAGACATGTCCAAGTTGATGTCAACATACCTTGCCATTAAGTTATACCGACTCAACTCGACGTCACACATAGGTTGCCGTCAACCATACACAGAGGAACCCTTGAAAATCGACTTAGTAGACAATGACATTCGTTGCCGCCAACACAACTAGACGCATACTTTCCCGCCGTCAATCTTAACTAGATGGCAATCCCTCCTGCCGTCGACATAGGTTGACGATGGTCGATCCTATTGTCAACCCTCACACACTGTACAAAATCCATTAAGGGTCCAATAAGGGCCCAAGACATTGGTCAGCTATGCTTTGAGTTACAACTTCATAGCTTAGAGGTCAACTATACTTTGAGCTGCCACCTTTAACTTAGAGGTCGGCCATGCTACGAGCTACCACCTTCCAACTAGTGGTCGGCCATGCTACAATCTACCGCCTCTAACTTAAAGGTCAGCCATGCTCCAAACTGCCACCTCCAACTTAGAGGCCAACCATGCTCTGAGCTATTGCCTCCCACCTAGAGGTTGGCTTAGTTTCCACCTCCAACTTAGAGGCCGACCATGCTTTAAGTTGCCACCTCCAACTTAGAGATCATCCATACTCTGAGCTGTGACCACTACAACAAACTTGTTCTATACTTACGGCAATAAATCGTAAGTGTAGCTTATAAAACCATAACAAAAATAATTTACTTACGGAATGTCTTACGGTTATAAACCGTAAGTGAACCGTAGGCACAGCAACCGTTACTGTAGCTTACTTACGGTTTAAAAACCGTAACTACATCTTGATCTATACCATCGACTATACAACCGTAAGTGTACATCCGTAAGTAAAACTTCATTACATTCAACTATACATATCACATTTGTCCTTCACAATCACATTTAGAACACCTGTAGCTGTGAAAGTTACATATCACATTCAACTACATATCACTTTCACAGACCATACAATCGGTCTCCATCTGCCATTTTTTTCATCAATCCATTCAACTACATATCACATTATTTGTCCTTCAAAATCACAAAAATAGTTTAACAGAGTGCTCATTCTCCTACACCAATAACTCATTCAATCACAAAAGAAAAGAACCATCTGTCACAGAATTCATGCCATATAATGACATTTTTTCATCAATCCATTCAACTACATATCACATTTGTCTTTCAAAATCACAAAAATAGTTTAACAGACCCGAACATATAATTTATTAATCCAAAAATTACATCCTTCCATCACAAAAAAGTAAACAATATAACCAATGATGCACTAATCTGTCTAAACTTTGAATATCATTAACATATGTGAAATCCTTGCTTCATGACAGCAATCCATTAAGCATCCTCTATTAAGCATCTTAAACCTGTGAAAAAAATTGTTCAAAAAATGTTATTTGGCAGCAGAAATGGCTATTGGACCGACACCAGCAAAGATATCACATGTTCAATGCATAAAGGACAATTTAGGTGGTGGCCTTAGATACTCTAGGAAGATGGAACACAAGTAACTTGAAGAAACTTCATCTACCCAGCTATGACTTGCAGAGAGTAGAAAGGGATGTGAAGATTAGCATCAACAATCAACAAGATACCTTCCAATTGCAACATAATTAAAACAAAACATTGCAACATAGAACCATAGGCAGATTGATCAATACATGCCAAAGGACAAGCACAGAATTGCAGGCCTATGCATGTATATGTAATTAGCACTCATGTACAAAATGTAGCCGAGGAAAGGATTAACATGACAACAAAATCCAAGATTCCTTACCTGAAATAATACAGTAAACCAGGCATACATACATCAATTGCACTCATATCCAGTGAAATGTAAGGAGGATTTCCGATGGATGATAATAAACTGACCAATATATAAAGTGTAACAATGATTATAGTTGCCTGCCATTCCCATTTGAATTGCAATACTTGACAGATTGTTGGACATCTTATTTGCAACAAAATTTAAGCATGAAACTAAATAAGCCTCCACTGCCCAAGCAGGCAGTGATGAAAGAGGGATTAAAGCCTCCACTGCCCAAGCAGGCAGTTATTCTGGGGTGCTTTTTAAGGTATCAAGCAAGAAAGAAGGAAACAAGTTATATTCCCCATGGAGCAGAGGCCACAAATGTTGCAAGTTCACTAGGACAAAGGCCATTACCGAAGGATGCATGATTTGAGTGATCAAAGTCTAGAGAAGAGGCACTTACAAACAACATCATTGCCTGTAAAGCTACATATGTGTCTTTGCCTTTCAACTACCAGCCTAGTGTTCCAATACCTTCAAGTAACAAATCTCCTAACTTTAGTAAGTATATTATCAAAAGTAATAACAAAGAAATGCCATGAGGCTCCCAGATACATAAAATTTGCTGCCGAAAAAAGAAACATAAAAGCAAAGCCATGAAATAAACCAAATCTAAATCCTACAGTTAAAGAAAATCACATCCTTCCATCCCTAACATGTACGAAAATAGAGTCTCTAGACCAATGAAAAATTCAGATTATTGGTACCAAATGCTGTTTCAATCTGTAAGGAGAAGAGCATACACTCTAGCTAAATTAACATGAAAACGGATTACATTCTCAACCATAGTTGTTACCAGAGAATGGATGCCTGATAGGACCTCAAACTGCATTGTTCTGTAGTCATTTTGAATAGTATCAATCTTATTGACAATTGTTTGTATTTTTGGCTTGTTTTTGTCCAATACCACCTGAAAAAAAAATATCAGTTATCAATGTAATACTTCCACCAAAATAATTCTTCCTGCATTTGGTCAAAAAAATAGGTAACTATGTACCTAAGCAATTAGTTTCTTGTAAGGTAGATGCTCATATCTCATATTCAAATGGGCAATATGCCCAACAGTCTCAAAGGCTGTGGGGACATTCACACCATTCGGTAGTAGTTCCTCTAAAATCTGAAGAAAAACAAAAACTTAGACTGGTGATATTAAGTGAATACAACAAACTTTAAATAATATACCTCATTCATCGACCAATAATCATAAAACAAGGACAGTCTGCATTGCACAAGCTCACATTTTGATGGCATGTTCAATGGCGCATACCTGTGCAAGATGGCCTGGAGAAATTAGGATTATCCTTCCTGTAAACAGAAACAAACTATTTTCCCACTCCAGAGTTGTGATGCTTCGAGGGAGCCTGTTCTTCATATCCAGAACACCCTCGTTCCAAGATTAACTGCATTGCGAAAGGAAATGAAAAGAGTATATACTACACATTCATCAAATAAGTACTTATCGGATCTCCTCAGGGCAAGCACCAGATCCCCCGCCCTCTTCAACATCCGAGTCCTTGAGCAATTCCAGAGCCCGAAAGCAGGCCCAGCGCCACGGATCACTAACAAAAAATAGGAAATCTCTAAAGAGGGGGGGGGGGGTGAAGAATGAGAATGCAGAGGATCTGAGGGAGCGAGAGAGTGAAACGAACCCGGAAGCAGGCCCAGCGCCACGGAGATCCATCCTCCTTTGTGACCCTAGAAGGCGGCATCAGGCATGCCCCAGTAACTCAGCACCGCATCCTGCTCTGTCGCCCCCTCCGCCTTCTTCGTCACCCCCACGCCCACTTCGCGGCCGTCTCCCCCTCATGTCTGGCCGCCGGGGTTGGCGCCAACAGCGTGCTGGCGGCGCGGGACAGGGGGAACCGCACCAGCCAGATGGCGGCGTGAGTCGGCACGGGGGCGGCGACGGAAGCACTCGCCAGGAGCGCATACACCGGCTCAGCAGCGGTGGGGGCCGAGGCGAAGAACACCGGGCCGAGCTGCCTCAGCGCGGTGTCGGCGCTCCAGGATCTCATCATCATCTCCGGCAAGATCGGGCAGCAGGATAACAAAGAACGGGACTTACCGGAGGAGTTCGCAGAAGGCGTCGACAGAAAATTGGGGATGCAAATTTGGGGATGAAAAGGCGTGTTGGGTGGAGAAGTGGGGTCTTTTCAACTTCTCTTCCAATTTAGTGGCGGGGTGGAGAAGTTTTGTACACTGGGTTGGCGGTGTTAACCATTTAGTTACAGATTAGGTGTATATATATTTTTTTTATTAGGAAAAGATTCACAATTTGTTACGATTTTTATAAAATTAATAATATAAAATAAATTAAAAAAAAACCGTAAGTACTCATACACTTATTCTTACGGAAACCAAAACCGTAACTGTTAGCCGTAAGTGTTGCCCAGTTTTGTTGTAGTGGACCCCCAACTAGAGCTCAACCATGCTATACATTGCCATCTCCCAACTTAGAGGTCAGTCATGCTCCAAACTACCACCTCCAATTGTGAGGTTGGCCATGTTCTGAGCTACCACCTCTAACTAGAAGTCGGCCATGCTTTGAGTTGCCACCTCTAACTAGAGGTCGGCCATACTTTAAGCTGCCACCTGCCAACTTAAAGGTCGGACATGCTACGAGCTACCATCTCCCAACTAGAGGTCAGCCATGTTACGAGCTGCCACCTCTAATTTAGAGGTCGGCCATATTCTGAGCTGCTATCTCCAACTTAGAAGTTAGTCATACTACATATAAGTACCTAAAATGAACCCTATAAATTAACATAAAATTTTCAAATGAAAAAAAAAGTTCACTGCATGCATGATGCATGCAAAAACTCTTGGATATATATCAAATTTACCTTGTTTTTAAGAGAGTGATTTGCGAAAACACACTCTGTAAGTATGTTAGAGTGGATCTCACTATCATGTGAGAACAGATATTTGGTACACAATTTTTAAGCGTTTCTATATTTTTAATCTTGTGTGCATATCCTTCTCTTTATCTTAAAAAATTATCCCATAATATTGCATTTCTTAGACCAAGCTAGGTGGAAGTGATACCCACCTAGAGTTGTCCAATAAGAAGGTCAATCAGATAGGTAGGGATGGGACAACAGCTTGAAGAGGTTAGATTGTCCCTAACATGATGTAGATCTAACGAGGTACACCTGTCATCTAAGTAATCCCTTCCTTCAACAAGTCCAAGCATGCCAATCCTGTGCTGCTCCAATTCTTGTGCTTTTGTTTCTCTAACATTGATATATATTTGATGCATGTGTAGTATATGCCTCTGTATAATTAGTTTATATGGGGATGATAAGAAATGGGATAATAACTAATAAGTTGTGCATGACTAACACTTAATATTATCATATTTGTTCATATAGTTGGAGAAAGGGAGAGTGAGGGGCAAGATCTTTAGACTTGTTAAAAGGCTTCAATTATGAATGTAACTATGAGGCCTTATACTTTGTAGGGAGTAGCAAGCATTTTCTTCTATGGCAACCTTTGGGATGACTTTTTAAAAAGTCAAAATCCACAAAAGTGAATTCCCACCACAATCGTAGGCACGACTCGATTTTCTATCACTTCGTAGGTACAGACGTCGTCGTCCGTGCCCAACTTGCGAAGTCTATTTAAAGAAGAAAAAAAAGTCGGCTTCTCCTTATAATCTCTTTCTTCGTGATCATGTTCAGAATATGCAAAAATAGAAGAAATGCCGCTTCGCGCCGCATTGGAGAGAGAAAATGGATTGTCTCCATCTCTTTCTTCCGCGCGAGAATGGATTGTACATTAAAATCGAGGCTGCTGGGGTGTGTTTGGAAACCCGACAATGGTGTCAGAGATTTTTGCCGCTAAAATATGACGAACTTGATTTTCAAACCGGGTCATATAAATGTTGTGGGAGAATTAGATTCCTAAACCTCTTCAAGTAAAAAGGGAATTTGGACACAGGTACAATGAATGAGCTCATTGGTTCCTATTCCATGTTCTTATTCCTTCTTTCACATCTGGATATATCTAGGGATTCACCACAAGCCTAAATATCCAGCTATTATCATATCTATTATCTAAAAATGTCACTAAATGCCTTAATATCTAGATATGCCTTATTCCCATAACTCAACGGAGAATACAATATCTTTCTAAAAGTCTATGGAAAAGACATTTTCATGTTTAAGTGTGACAGGTACATTATCTAAAACATATAATATATACAGTTTTTCCATTATCCGGATGTGAACCAAATTTTATATTAAAAAAACGACATCGACTTAAATGTTGATTTTCACTTAACTTTCCCTTAAAAGATTAGAAAATTGACATAACTTTTCGTCTCCGAACATATCAATTCAGGAATAATACTTTATACCCATGTTATGGCAGGCTGACATGTGTAAGTGGAGTTTATTAATCGTCAAATCAATATAGACGACACCCTCATATATTTAAAATAAATAATATCTGCCAATTTAATGCATGCAAGATAGAGAAAGATCTAGTGTCCGTCTTAACCACTCATCTGCTACTAGCCCCTAGATCTTAAGAAGGAATCTAGTAACGTATCAATAGTTACGAAGTCCATCTCACTTCTTTCTTTACAAGGTATTATTCTCATCAATTTAGATTTTTTTTTTTGATTTTGTTAGACTAAGGTAGCGTTTGAAACTGATTTTAAAAAATTTTCAAAATTAAAAATATGTGAAAAGACCGATGGTATTTCCAAATGGTGCGGGTCTTCCTCGGCTTTGATGCTGTGCAGATTTCGGTGTGAGGAGTGAGAAAGACTCATTTTGCGCGCGTTGGAAAAGCGGGTGTTACCCAGTTTTTAAAAATTTTTGGATCGAGTGGAAAGAGAGAGACACAAGGGAGGCGTTTCCAGAAATTTTTCATTTTATTTTTTATTTTAACATACACATCGTCGTCCGCGTCGCAAAAGACACGAACAACTAGACAAAATCGCTGCAATACTCTACCTGCGTACGAAAATAGCTTTTGAAGATTTTGACTTTACCAAACACGTTCCCAAACGATGCCTAAGCACTGGATGCACATATAGAATAATCACACGAGATATCAAGTTCATTATCTTAGACCTCTCTCACCCACCCTCCCTCCAATCTTTAAATTTTTTGAAAAGTTTTTAAATTTTTTTGGATAAAACGCCGCAGTGCATCCTATTCTAGGAATCGGTTCTGATTAGGACTGTCAATGGGTCGGGTCGGCCTGACAGGTCTGAAGACTTGGCTTGGCCCGATTTTGGGCCGGGTCGCAAGACTCTTTTCGACTTATGGATTTTTAGTAGGGCTTAAAAGTCCAGCCCGACTAAGTCCATGGGCCGAACTCGGGTTTTGAGTTCGGCCCGATGGACCAGCTCGATCCGTTCTCTTTTTTTTTTTTTTTTTTGAAATCTTAAATTTTACTTAGTTAAAATTATGTTATTTTACTTATTTAAAAGTTAAAAACTCTCTTTTCAAACAAATTAAATAAGTAACATCAGAACTCTATTTAATTGAGTGAGATTATAAATTTTATATTATTAATATATTATTTTTATTATTAATTTTATTTTTATAAATATTTGAACCAGGTCAGATCTTAGTCAGATTTTATAATTTTGTAAAATATTAGATCCGACTTGACATTATTCGAACTTGAATTTTCATATTGATGAGTCAGACTTGAACCGAGTTCATGTAAACCCAATTCGGACCAGACCCATGGACAACCTTAATTCCGATCATCTAATGTACACAGAGATAGTCCAACCAATGAACTAACTTGCACGCACAATTAAGACACTACTTACAAACCAATCAACGATCCTCCAAATTCTTCGCTCTCTCTCCACCGATCGGATCCTCCTGTGCTCCTTGAGACCGTCAACGATGGTGGGACCCGCTCGTCCGTTGGGGGGGACCAGCACATGGCCCCACCTATCCCAACAAAGACCCAGTCTGCCGCCGGCGGGGTCCCCTACAGGCCGCTGCGCACACGCATAGGAAAGATCTGGCGGAGTAATCCTCGTCATGATGCGATCATTTAACGTTATGACATGATGTTATGTGTCACTATCTCTCTGAAACGTACACGGTCTGTGGCGTACGGGACAATCGAGAGGAGTGACTTTTTTTATTGAGATTATGAGATTTTTTATAAAAAAAAAGTGGAGAAAAGGGGGTACATCACACGCACGCGGCGACCACTAAGCCGATGCGACTCCCTTTTGCGTTTCAGCTGGCACGCTCCCCGTGCGTCTCGAACCCGGCAAGGTCAACGGAATGCCAAAAAAATTTAAACTTATATACGGATGAAACTACATAAGAAAATGAAAGGACAATATTATGTTGGTGATTACCAAGATTCTTGATCTCAAGTTTAGTGGTGTCCATGAAATATTAATCCACTTTGGCATGGGCAATATTAAATTAGTTCATTGGTAGAATTAGAGTAGACTCCGATTGATTAATTTTGAGTTTTTGTTTTTCTACTTTGATATAGGTTTTTTTTTTAACTACAGTAGAATAGCTAACTAATTAGGTGGAGTTTGCCGAGACTTATTTATAATATCTAAATCTAATTCCTTATCTATTTTCTAAATCTAAAGTTTTAAAAAACTTAATATATATAAGATATAAGTTAAGAAGTGTTTAATAACTAATTTAAATAATATCTAAAATATAGCACAATTAGTTAAGTTACTACATTATTATTGGATAGGTCTTAGATTCAAAACTCAAACCGCTAAAAATATTTTTTTTAAAATCGATTTATAAATCATCGTCAAAATTGGCTAGGTTTCGGCCGGCGGTCGCCGGAGTTGGCCGCCGCGGATTGGCCCGCGGTCGCCGGATTCCACAATCTGATCTGAAAAAAAGTGATTTTTTAACTTAAAAATTAAGTGATTTTTTAGACTTAAGTGATTAATTAAAATATATTTTCAGATATTTTATCAAATAATTTGAAATATTAAAAATTAAGTATTTTAATTTTTAAACTTTTAAAAAATGTTATCAAACATGACGTAAGTCTTCAGAAACAACGAGAAAGACCGTCATAGATTTATGTGAATGGTGAGACAGAGTAAAGTTTTATTTTATTTGCACAGGCAAACCACACAATTGGTTGTGTCGCACTGATTTTTATCTATTTTTATTTGGAAAATTAATTGTAATTTCTTGATACTAATCTCTGTCAGAAAATAACATATCAATAGTCCTCTCTTTTTTGGGCATTATCAATTAGTCTTTAGAAGACATATATTTTTCATCTGTTGACAGAGTTTTTTATTTCTTATTTTACCATTCTATGTAATAAATATATTTTTTTACCGTCAGATATGCATAATCCCTATGATTTTATTTTAATTTATTTTATATATTTTAACTATTTTTTCTGTACATTTTAACTGATTTTTCATACACTTTAATTAGAATTTTTATATACTTATTTTTTGGGTTCTTGTTATTGTACTTTAACTGAATTTTTCTTCTACTTTAATCATATATATGTAACACTTTAACTGATATAGCGATTGAATTTTAAAAGTGAACAACAGTTATTTTAAGTCTCACGTTTTAATTCACCGTCACTCATATTTTAAAGATCTTGAATTCTTATTTTAACGTTTTCGAGCTTAGATTTTAAGTTATACATTAATTATCATTAATATGAATGGTCACTATATTTATATTTTAATTGATTTTTTATATAATTTAATTAATTTTTTAAAATATATTTTAACTAGATTTTTTTATATATTTTAATTGAGTGGCCACTGTGTTCATACTTTAACTACATTCTTTGACTATTTTAACCAGTTTATTCGTCTATTTTAATCATGTTATTCATATACTTTAATTTATTATATGTATTCTTATTCTATGTTCTTTGTACTTTAATCAGATTTATTTTCTGATTTAACTATAAATATGTCACACTTTAATTGATTAAGTTGTCAATATTAAAAGTTAATATAGTTACTTTAATCTACGGACACTTTAATTTACTGTTACACATATTTAAATGACCTTAATTTTTTATTTTAATATTTTCAAATTTAAAAGTATAAAAAAACTTAGTTAAATATAAAAAAATGGTTCAATTAAAATATGAACTAATGACCCTCCATTCTTAATGGTCAAAAATATATTAATTATAGTATCTCTAATACAGTCTCTCAAACTTCTTATGCGGATCCCAAAAAATTAAACACTAAACAGTAACATGTGTAAGAGGGTACTTAAATTGTTGGTTTAAACATTTTTGATAGGGACTTGCTAATAAAGTTTTCCTCTCCAACAAAGACTTAGAATTAATTTTCCTTTTTATTTTTTATAATTAAAAATTTAAAATTATTCAGTTGGGCTCAGGACGACTCGTACCAAGTGTAGTACGATAAATTTGATACCGTACTATACTAAACAATATTCAAGTTGGTCCTATACAGCCAAACCACCTATTTTTTAGGCGGTGTGAATTATTTAATGATTAAAAATTGTGAAACTAAAGTGATATGGTTAAAATTTAATATACTTAAATTTGAAAAGTGTATGACTATCTAATAATTAAATGTCACCTGATATTTTACAAGACTTTTACCAATAAACTATTGTTACATGGAAGATCATAAAATACTATTGTTGCTAGAATCTTGTTATAAGTATGCCACGGATGAGAATGAGTATTGTTGCATATATCTCTCTCACATAGATAAATTTGTAAAATTTTTCTTATATTTATATTTGTGTGTATGAAGATAGAAAATATCCTCAGAGATCCTATCACAATCAAGGTTCGTCGTTCTGTCCGAATCGACTGTGCCACATTTTTCGTGGTACGGTATCATATCGTACGTACTGTACCCGCTGAGATACGGTGTGAAAAGGATTTGTTTGATTTTTTTTTTTTTTAAGTTTTGTGACTTGATGAATATTTAAAATGAGCAAACTTCGAAGAAGACTCTCCATTCAAACTCAAGATAGATTCTCCCATCTCTTCTCATATATGGACTCTCTCTCTAACTCGAGATTGTACTATCTCTCTTTCTCTTAAACACATTCTAGGACTTTATAGGATAGGAAAGACTACCACCATGTGAAGAGACCCCTAGAGACTCTGCTCACCAAGTCTCATCACCCAAAGTCAGAGGAGAAGTCATTCTCGCGTTAGACCCCTTTCTCTCTCCCCTTTTCTCTCTCATATCCTCTAGAACCATCAGGGATATCGCACCTTCTACAGCCTGAAAAGAGGTTGATATGCTCACGAGATCTTCATCAAAGTTGTTCTAACTCTTCTTTAGCTTCGTCCTCGAAATGGAATCACCTCAATTGGTGGTATGTGCCCAAAATTATAGCAATTATTCTTCACATTCTCTCTCATATCATGATCTACATATACAAAATTATCATGTCTTCCAAATCTCAAACGAAGGCATATCTCTTCGAGGCTTTTTCATGAATTGTTTCCCACAACTTTCTCTACGAGCTCCAATTAGAATCACATCAAATGAAGTAGTGCTTAAAGATACAATGAATTATTGTTGACCTTCTCTCTCATATCATGATCCACACTAGCAGTGAGTGCGGCCTCTCTACAACCTGAACGAGGTGATTCAGTCTTTGGGCTCTTTATGAAATTGTTCATGATATACCAATGTATTTTCCATTAGATCAACACTAAGAATTTAAAAATAGAAACAAACCTGTAACGTCTTAAAATTTATAATAAAATATTAATATGACAGTAAGAAATTAAAAGAGATAGAAATTATACGTAACATGATCACTTATATACAACATAGTTATCTTTAATTTTAGAATATTTTTATATTATTAATATAATTCTAGTACTATCTTTGATTGTGTCACTTCACATACACATTCAGTTCTAAAAATAAAGTCCAACATGAAGTCATCATAATTAATAGAAAAATATATTGATTCTAAAAATATAAAAATCAGGAATTATTGATGCATAGATGTTGAGATTAAGTAGATCTAATGATTTTTGAGATAATTTTTACTTGATAAAAAATTAATTAAAAAATAATTATAATTACTATAATTTGTATCATCTCTTAATTAACTTATGTTTGAAATTTCATCTCAATTAGACATCTTTAGACTCCTTAATACACCAGATATAAGAGGGGAAGAAAAAAAATAGGTTAAACGGATCGGACTGTACCGATCCGCTGCGGCACGCCCCGGGTCACCCCATGACTCAACCGTGCCTAGGCTTTTGAGAGCCCAAGCACGGCCTGTTCGCACGTACCGTTGCGGTTGATGTGGTACAACAACCCTGAATTCTGGTACTATCACTACCAGAAAGCGGGATTACCGACGGATATTTCCGACGGATTAATTTCCGTCGGAAATACCGACGGATTTTCCGACTACATATATCCGTCGGAAATCAACGAAGTTCTGACGGAAATTAATCCGTCAAATATCCGTCGGTAATTTAGTAATACCGACGGATATTCCGACGGAAACATAGCCGTCGGAATATCGTCGGCATGTCCCGCGAAACCCCCTTTTTCCCCTCTCCCGCTCTCCTCTCCCTCTTTCCCCGCTCTCCTCTCTCTCTTCTCTCCTCCTCTCCTCGTCTCTCCTCATCTCTCTCTCTCTCTCTCCTCTCTCCTCTCTCTCTCGTCTCTCTCTCTCTCTCTCCTCTCTCTCTCCTCTCTCATCTCTCTCTCTCATCTCTCTCTCCTCGTCTCCGGCATTCCCTCCCCGCCGCCGCCGCGCGACGTGCCGCCCGCCGCCCTCCGCGGACCACCCGCCGCCGCGACCTGCCGCCGCCGTGTCCTGCGGTAAGCCATCACCCTCCCCGCGTGCCCCCTCCGCCAGTCCCCTCCCCCACACACAGTCCCCCCCCCCCCCCCCACATTCCCCCCCTCCCCAGTCCCCCCCCCCCACCCCCCCCCTCATCCCCCCTCCCCTGCAGTCCCCCCCTCCCCCTCCGGCTGTCCCAGCCCCCCCTCCCTTCCCCACCCCTGCGACCCCCTCCCCCTCCTGCTGTCCAGCCCCCCCCCCTCCCCCACATTCCCCCCCTCCCCGTGCCCCCTCCCCCCACAGTCCCCCTCCCCCCTCCCCTGCAGTCCCCCCCCCCACCCCTCGCCATCCCCCCCTCCCCCCACAGACCCCCCTCCCCCCTGTAGGCCCCCCCCTCCCCCTCCGGCCATCCTAGCCCCCCCCCCCCTCCCTTCCCCACCCCTGCTCCCCCCTCCCCCCCAACAGGAGACCCCCCCTCCCCCCTGGACCCCACCTCCCCCTCCCCGGCCGTCCCAGCACCCCCCTCCCTCCCCACCCCTGCCTCCTCCCCCCTCCCCCCTGTAGTCCCCACCTCCCCCTCCGCCGTCCCAGCACCCCCCTCCCCTTCCCCACCCCTGCCTCCCCCTCCCCCAATAGGAGCCCCCCCCTCCCCCCTGTTATTTGTCTGATTAGGTAAGGTCTTTTCTGATTTTAATTTGAGGTGCCAGACACCACAGACACTTTATATGATTAAATTTTGGTGCATTAGTGTAAAGGTAATTATATATTATGTATGTTGAAGTATGTCATAATAGTAAGTTATGTCAACCATTTTGTGCTAAGGACATCCATGTTTAGTTAGTATGTTAAAGCATGTTTACATAATACTTGCTAATTGCCATGTGAAACATGTAATAGCTTACTTGATGTGTTGCACTTATGTAGAGTGTAGTGGTAAGTGTATGGATATGGCCAATAGGTTGCTTGTTGTGAGTCTATTACATAGACTCATTCTTGCTTACTCATAGAGGTGAGACAAAAGCTTTAGAGATTGAGGAGATAGCGAGGAGTGACATCGAGCATGGAGTAGCTTGCGGCTTAGAGAGCTATTGCTATAAGTTTGTACTTTTACTTTTTACTTAGTACGTGAGACATTGATGTATTATGGACTTCTGAACTTGGTTATTTGTGGACTTTGATATATTTTACTTTGTTGCTATATAGACTGTGGATGTGTGTGTGGTGATGGAATAAATTATCTTTATTTCTACTGTACTTTCCTTGTTATTTGTGTACATCTCTACCCACTTTTGTAATGTTGGGTACATGTCCTATTGTGATGACACACTTATAATCGACATAGATTGGTATAATCGTACTGATAAAAGGGCGTTACAATTCATCTAAGGTGGAGGGACGAGTCAACTATGATAGATCCCATTTTCCTTGAGGAATTTTAGATGACACACACTAATCGATTCATATTGATACACTCCGATTCGCATCTATTAAATTTTAGAGATCACAGTGATGGGGACAGACGTGCGCAATGTCGAGCGCCATTGAACTGAACGAATTCGGTTCGTTCGTTTCGTTTCGTTTCACTATATAAAGGTTCGGGTGGTCGTTCCCTTAAAATAGGGGAATCCCCGAACAGACTCAGTATTCCCCCTGTAATGATACTATAGTTGTTCTATAAAGGCTTTGACTAATAGGGTAGTACTGTCATTTAAGATTCAATTTCATTGTTGAAGATTAGTTATGATGCTAATTAATTCTGAGCTAAATCCATGGCTTCTTTATAGTTTGCTTTGCTTTGCTATATTGAAGATAGAACCTCTAGATATCTATGGCACTGTGAGGTTATTCATAACAATCTTCTTTAAAATATTAGTGATTAATATTGTATTCTTACTTTAATGCAATTCATGTTCAAAATGTGTGATTTTGTTTATCATTGGACTTGTTCACATGCATGATTTTGATTTCATATTCATTTCATATTCATGTGCGTTTGAAATTTGATCTATGCATGTATAGTAATTTTTCACTACACACACATCACGAGAGCGTGTTAAGCCCGTGTCAATGAACATTCCCGTTCAAGACTTTGAGATTGATGTGCACGAGTCTTATTTTCAATAATGAGAACGTGTATATCTAACTCAAAGTCTTGAATTGTCCCGTTTTGGACAGTCTGTGAATGTTTGATCGAGTTAGGTGGTCATTTATTATGTGATTGTATTATTTGTTGAAAATTTCGGGTGCGTCTACTCACCCCTCTCTGATATACCTTTATTGATTTAGAATATTTTCTTAACCCACTTATTAGTAAGTTTTTAAGAAAATACTAAATCAATAAAAAATTTTGGTATATCGGAGAGGTGTGAGGAGATGCTGCCGAAATTTTCAGCAAATAATACAAACACATAGTAAATGGTCATCTGAGTGCGATCAATATCACAGATGGGTAAAAAGTGATAATCTTAATAATATATCCTACCTATTCATTTTGACTTACTCGAACGATGTGAGGGTCTGTTGGATTTAACTTGTGACATGACATTTAATCTGTGTAGGAAAATGTCTTATAGAATCGGTCATGGATGTACCGTGGAATGGTGAATGGAGTTGTCACCGAGGAGTTTTAAGACGGAGTTGACAGTTTTATTCAGTTTGCATTGAGTAATTCCTCAGTAGCAGTCGATCCGATGGTAACATCCGATGTCCGTGTTCGGCTTGTAAGAACATAAAGTGGATATCGACATGGGATTGCAGCATCATTTGTATACGAGAGGATTTGTTGCCCATTATGAGATATGGTCGTGTCATGGTGAGCATGTTATTCAGTCGTCTGCACAGGCTCATTACTTTGCGTCCACAAGTACGTACGTAGACATGGTTGTCGATGCTGCTGGTCCAGATTTCAATATGCATGAAGATGAAACAAATGAAGAAGTGCCGAATGATACAGCTCAGAGATTTTATCAGTTACTTCGAGATGCTGATGAGCCATTATGGGATGGTTGTGAGAAGCATACACGGTTGTCTGCAGTGTCGCAACTACTGAATTTGAAATCTGAATTTCATATAAGCGAGAGTTGTTTTGACCGGCTTCTCTTACTCGTCAAGAGTATGCTTCCTCAATCAGAGAGGTTACCTGCTGACTTTTACCGTGCGAAGAAGATGGTGAATGATCTGGGGCTTGGTTTTATGAAAATTGATGCATGTCCGAATCACTGTATGTTGTACTACAAAGATGATGCAGATAAGACATCATGTTGTATTTGTAATCATGATAGATTCAAGCCCAAGAGAGGGGACAAGTCAAACAGAAGGATGTTCCGTATAAGTCATTGCGGTATTTTCCGATCACACCCAGATTGCAGCGGTTGTTCATGTCCCCGAAGACAGCTGGACATATGACTTGGCATGCAGAAAGAGTCCGTCGTGACGAAGGTGAAATGAGTCATCCTGCCGATGGTGAAGCTTGGGCTCATTTTAGTCGTACTCATTCTTACTTCGCAAGGGATCCACGCAACGTGCGGCTGGGTTTATGCACAGACGGTTTCAATCCATTCGGAGGCTCGGTGGCATCTTACTCATGTTGGCCAGTATTCTTAACACCGTATAACCTTCCGCCAGGCATGTGCATGAAGCGTGAGAATCTGTTCCTTTCATTGCTCATTCCGGGTCCAAATCTCCAGGAAAAATATAGACATATATCTAGACCGTTGATTGATGAGCTGAAATTGTTATGGTCAGATGGTGCTATTTATGATGCATCCAGAAAACAGAATTTCAATTTGAAGGCTGCATTAATGTGGACAATAAGTGACTTTCCTGCGTACGCATGTTATCTGTTGGAGCACACATGGGAGATTGGCATGTCCTTATTGCATGGAGGATTCTAAATCATTTGTGTTGAAATCTGGGGGAAAATCTTGTTGGTTCGATTGTCATCGGCGGTTTCTATCCTTGACCATCCTTTCCGAAAGCAAAAGGATTCTTTTATGAAAAATACAATTGTGATGGAGGAGGTAGATGTGGAACGGGTGTCTGGTGGAACATGCGAGGCGGGTCCAGAACTTACCGACTGTAACACAACTGCTGGTAGTACTCGACAAATCCCTGGCTTCGGGAAGGATCACAATTGGGTGAAGCAAAGCATCTTTTGGGAATTACCTTATTGGTCAACACTTTTGATACGACATAACCTTGACGTCATGCATATAGAGAAGAATGTTTTTGATAATGTGTTCAACACAGTTATGGACATCAAGGCAAACGAAGGACAACGTCAAGGCACGTTCGGATTTGAAAGTACTTTGCAGACGCCCAGAACTAGAGCTACAGCATGTTCAAGGGAAAGTGGTGCAACCTAAAGCTGCATATGTGCTTGGAGCCAGACAGATTAAGGAAGTGTTGCAATGGTTGAAGCAATTGAGATTTCCAGATGGATATGTCTCGAATATTGCCCGTTGTGTAAATATCAATGAGGAAAAATATACGGAATGAAGAGTCATGATTGCCATGTTTCATGCAAAGACTGATCCCACTTGCTTTTCGTGAGTTGTTGCCAAAGCAAATATGGGGAGCAATGACTGAGCTGAGTCATTTCTTCCGAATTTTAACAGCATCAGAACTCAGACTTCTTGACTTGCAAAATATGGAGCAAAATATAATACAGACAGTCTGCAAATTAGAGAAGATTTCCTCCAGCATTCTTTGATTCAATGGAGCACCTGATCATCCATTTGCCATATGAGGCTAGGGTCGGAGGACCAGTACAATTTCGATGGATGTATCCGTTTGAGAGGTATATTTCTATATCCGTAGTTTATTCACATTACGGCGAATTTTATATTTCATATGTATTCATTCGATCTATTATTATCGTAGGTGCATGCACGATCTTAAGATGAAAGTCCGCAACAAAGCACAGTTGAGGTTCCATTACCCAGGCATACCTCATTGAGGAGATATCGAACTTCTGTTCGATGTACTTTGACACAGAAATACAAACCCGACGCACTCAACCTCCACGTATGATGGGTGGAGAATCCTATGTGTCGGACCAACTCTCTATATTCAAGTGTCCCGGACGGGCGTTCGGATATTCTTCTACTCGCCCACTTGAAGACAGAGAGTTGGTAGCTGCGGAGATCTACATCTTCATGAATTGCGCAGAACTAGAGCCCTACATTGAGTAAGTTGTGCTCACTTATGATATACATCATTTACATGTAATGCTGGTAACTGAACGGTTGTGTGACATTTACATTGCAGAGAGTTTGACTCGTTCATACTACAACGAAATCCACGTCTGACGGACGTGCAGGTTGAAAAGGAACGGGAGAAGTCTTTTCCGAGTTGGTTAAGATCTCGAGTATGTGTCTAAATATTTTGAATCATATATGTTACGTTCTTATGCATAATTAGTTGTTTTGTAAGTCTGTCTATTTTTTGCTAATAGTTGATCAAGGTTTTATTACCGATTTAGAGAGTACAAGAGATCAGTTATGGACCCTCGAAGATTGTACGTGTCTACCCAGGTTACATTGTGAATGGATACAGATTTCTCACGAGAGATTATGGACGCAATAAGTTTACGATGAACAGCGGCGTATGTGTGAAAGGAAGTGCCTACAATGAAAATGAAATTGACTATTATGGCATTCTCGAAGAAGTCATTGAACTGCAATTTTTGGGACAAGACAACATTATTTTCTCTTCAAGTGTCATTGGTTTGATCCGACATCTATTCGTCACGACACAACATATGGAATTGTCGATGTCAAGCATAAGTCCAAGTTGAGTACATACGAGCCATTCATACTGGCGGCACAAGCGCAACAAGTTTATTATTCAAATTATTCATCCCTGAAATTAGAGATTGGTGGGCTGCATGTAGAGTGAAATCAAGGTTATTTTCTGAGTATGAGCTTCTGCCGCCTGATGATGAGCTCGACGGTGTTAATGACAATTATTTCCAATCGGAAAGGAGTGACGCACGAGAGTTGGCAGCTTCTACGCAGTTCAATTCATGATATAAATGAACAATTTGCTTACATAAGGATAACGAACAGGAAGAAGTTGACCCAATGCCCTTGAGCGAGAGGTGGAGTCTGATGTGGATGAAGACTCCCCGCATGAGGAGGATGATTCCAAGATGATGAAGAAATGATGCTGACTTAAACATGTCGAAGCATCTGATGTTGAATTACGATAATACCTTATATTTTGTAAGAACTTCGTGTTATTGCTAATTATATTTCATATTAAATTGCTACTTCAAAATTTATTGCTGATGACAATTTGGATGTATGTTTATTTATCTCAAGAGAGATATGGTACGTGGAGGACGGAGTCGGACGTTTTCTCTACGTCCGTTGCAGAGGGTCCGGAGACCCGTCCACGACAGGTATATGTATATGTAAACACAATACTCTATATATTATTTTCATAATAAATTCACGACAGATCTAACGTACAGGCTCATTTGCAGGGTCTGCCTCCCCGTCGACGTCTGCCTCCCCGTCCACGCCGTCGTCCATGCGGCAGGTATACGTATATATTGTTTGTTCAAGTTAAATTTATATTTTCTAATGTGTAAAAAATTTCAGCGACCGCCTCCCCGCCGAGCACGGGAGCAGTGCCACCTTTCCCTTCTTCCTCACCACCAGGTACGTGTCAGCTTCCATACATTAGTATGTTTGTTGTCTTGCAATTTATCGAACAATAGTGTGCTTAATTGTCTTCAACAGAGGTCCGGTCCGCATGCAGCAGCGGATGAGGGGGGCCCTCAGCTACCGGGACGGCATCCATGTTGGATCTCCGGTAAAGTTGATCAGTTCAAATTTACTTTATTTGTTATTGATGTTATACATTTCATGTACAAAATTAATGTGCAATTGCAGGGAAGATAGATCCCGGTTCTGCTTCCGTCATATTACGACGCTAGTCCATGCACATATTCCAGGACCAATGGACACATGGAGAGAGTTCCCGTGTCCGTCCGGGATCAGTTTATTTGACATGTTCACGGTATTTTTAAATCTTAGATAACTATCTGTCATTTATTTAATTACTATACATGTTCGTGCAGAAAGCTGAGTAATTTTCATTTCTTTACAGCGGAGGTTCACATTCACGAGACCCGAGGATCTCCCTCGAGCTCGAGCCGTCTGGGAGTCTACTGCCCAGACTAATTTAAGAAAGTCGATGTGGGAGGCCCGACAAGGCGCAAAAGAGCACAGGCAATAGGGATCCTAGGGCTTGGCTTGATGACGGCCTTCTTGGCTGAGAGGATTATTGGCAGTCCCTTTGTGAGCGATGGCTGCTGGACCATGGCAGCAGCGGTCACAGGCGCCATACGCAACAGATCAACTCATCCAGAAGAATGTGCATACTAGTGGGTCCATATCTTATGTGACCCACAGTCAAAAATTGGTAAGCATAATATTGTTCAATTGTTTAGTACATTGATTATTATTGTCAAACTAACTACGTCCGTTGAATTATAAGCATCACGAGCTCGAGCGTGCCCCTACCTTTCGCGAGTTATTTGATCGGACTCATAAGCGGAAGGGGACGGATGACTATGTTAGCGAGAGTGCCCACACGATCGTTGTAAGTCACCTATAAATTTTGAATTCAATTATGATATTAAATTAATTTATTTTTAATAATTTAATTTTAATTATTTTTGCAGGAGAGGTACGACAGGACGATGACGGAGCGTTATGCAGAGGGCACTCCTCAGCCAGACTTGGATGCAGAGGCTGGGTCGAGGCAGCGGAGAGCCGAGGAAGGGCCGAGTGTACGCTTTGGGGACAGCCTGGATACTCAACCAGTGTTGTCCTCATATGCCAGTTCGATCGCTCCTCCCGCACACGCGAGTTCATCTTCTGCGCCGCCCGTCATGGTGTAGAGGACATTAGAGGCATCATTCGGGAGGAGCTACGTACAGAGCTACAGACGCAGCGGGAAGAGCTACAGACGCAGCGGGTAGCTGCAGCGCAGCGGGTAGAGATAGAGACGCAGCGGCACAGCTACAGACGCAGTTCAACGATATGCTTCAACAGTTCCTCTCAATAATGCAGGGATACGCCCCACACAGCCAGCTCTCAGGTCAGTATTAGTATTAATTTCATATACTTAGGATTGGGTTGGGCATTCAATTGACGATGTAAAAACATGCAAGTATATATAAAAGGTTAAAACCACAACCCGGGGGTCCAAAATCCCAAATAGGGATCGGATCGCGTGCCGTTCTCTCCGACACGACCGGGTGGGTTAAAGCGACGTGTAGAAACTGACGGAATCCAATTTGGATCTCCGGATTGGCCTGGCCATTCAAACGACCGATCTAAAAACACCCACTTCATATAAAAGCCTTAACACACACAACCCGGGTGTCCAAAATCCCAACTAGGGATCGGATCGACGTGCCGTTTTCTCCGACACGACCGGGTGGTTAAAGCGACGTGTAGAAACTGACGGAATCCAATTTGGATCTCCGGATTTGGCCTGACCATTCAAACGACCGATCTAAAAACCCCACTTCATATAAAAGCCTAACACACACAACCCGGGTGTCCAAAATCCCAACTAAGGATCGGATCGACGTGCCGTTTTCTCCGACATGACCGGGTGGGTTAAAGCGACGTGTAGAAACTGACGGAATCCAATTTGGATCTCCGGATTGGCCTGGCCATTCAAACGACCGATCTAAAAACACCCAACTTCATATAAAAGCCTTAACACACACAACCCGGGGGTCCAAAATCTCAATAGGGATCGGATCGACGTGTCGTTTTCTCCGACACGACCGGTGGGTTAAAAGCGACGTGTAGAAACTGACGGAATCCAATTTGGATCTCCGATTGGCCTGGCCATTCAAACGTCGATCTAAAACCCCAACTTCATATAAAGCCTTAACACACACAACCGGGGGTCCAAAATCCTAAATAGGGATCGGATCGACGTGCCGTTTTCTCCGACACGACCGGGTGGTTAAAGCGACGTGTAGAAACTGACGGAATCCAATTTGGATCTCCGGATTGGCCTGGCCATTCAACGACCGATCTAAAAACACCCAACTTCATATAACAGCCTTAACACACACAATCCGGGTGTCCAAAATCCAACTAGGGATCGGATCGCGTGCCGTTTTCTCCGACACGACCGGGTGGGTTAAAGCGACGTGTAGAACTGACGGAATCCAATTGGATCTCCGGATGGCCTGGCCATTCAAACGACCGATCTAAAAACACCCAACTTCATATAAAAGCCTTAACACCACAACCCGGGGGTCCAAAATCCCAATAGGGATCGGATCGACGTGTCTTTTTCTCCGACACGACCGGGTGGGTTAAAGCGACGTGTAGAAACTGACGGAATCCAATTTGGATCTCCGGATTGGCCTGGCCATTCAAACGACCGATCTAAAAACCCCAACGTCATATAACGGATCTAAAAATACTATTGTATCACAAGTTTTAAATTTCACTATTGAAAATAATGTATGTCTTTTATTTATTATTAATGTTCTCATTTTAATTTGTTTTAATATAGGATCCAGCTCCAGACGATGACGAGGCAGGGACAGCAGACGATCCAGCAGATTTATCTTGATATTTGTATTCATTATTCTGTATGATTTTATTTATTGTATGTTATGATTATGTTGATTGTGAGTATTTGTTAAATTTATGAATATTGTAGCAGGTTTGACATTGTAGCAGGGTTCACAAACCATTTTTATTTCCTAATTTAAAAAAAATATATGGTTTAATTTCCGACGGATTTACCGACGGTTCATTATCCGTCGGAATTACCGACCGAAATATCCGTCGGTAATTCCGTCGGAATATGCTGACAGATGGTTTCCGACCGAAAATGTGTCAACATTTACGGACCGGTATACCGACGTATTTGCCGACGGATAACCCGTCGGTAATACCGACCATTTTTCCGACCGATATATCCGTCGGAGTTGCCGACCGAATTCCGACGGATATGTTATCCGTCAGAAATTTCTGACCATTGTTTCCGACGGATCGTTTCCGACGGGGTTTAGACGGAAATCGTCGAAGGGCTCATTTCCGACGGAATACCGTCGGATTTCCGATGGATTCAGTCCGTCGGAAATGCCGCATTTTCTTGTGGTGTATCTTTGATTGTGCGCACTTCGACAGGACGACATTCGGTCCGAAAATAAAGTCAAATCTGAAGTCACCATATTACCAGAAAAATGTACTGATTCTAAAAATATAAATATCAAGAATTATTGATGTATAGATGTTGAGATTAAGTCGATCTATAATTTTAGATAATTTTTACTTGACAAAAAATTAATTAAAAAATTAAAATAAAATTATTATAATTTGTATCATCTCTTAATTAACTTATGTTTGAAATTTCATCTCAATTAAATACTATTTAGACCCCTTAAATATATCCGATGTGAGAGTGGAAGGAAAAAAAAAACAAGTACACGCTTTGTCGTGGACCGTTCTAGACCGGACCGCTGCGTGCCGCCGCGGCACACCCCAACACGGGCCGGTTCGAGCGTATCGCGATGATTTTTTGCGGTACGGCGAACCCTGATCACAATCCCTCATGGCAGAAGTCATGAATATATTTAGAATGTCCCTTCACCATTATTTTTACTAGGGGTATATATATACAAATTACAGATATATTTTAAATATCTTTTTACTTAGGTCAAGGTAGAGTCTTCAAAAATATTTTGTATACATAAGAGGGTATATATGTAAAAAAAATTTAAGAAAAATTCTCACATAATAATCTTCTAAGAGGGATATAGATGAAAAAAATTCAATGAGAAATGTTGTGGAGTATGAGATGCATTTTAAACTCGACTGATCGAGTAAAATATTTATCGGCCTCGTTGCGATTGGCTCCCTCCGTGGGCTCCGCCTACCAAACAACCGGGGTAGACATGGACTCCACGCGGAGAGCCAATCACGATTGCGGCCGAGTAAAATTTTTACTTGACCGACCAATCTTAAGTATTCGCTGCTATATATCTCTCCATCTATTTAACTATGAGTTAGTTTAACTTCTGCCAAAAAAAAATCCTTCCATTAAAACCACCTTAGCACCCCATAATAAATAAATTTTTATTAAAATTTCTTAACCTAATAGAAATAAGGACAATGCGAAGAAATAGTCACTTTCTTCTACCTAGGATGACATATTTGCATCATTGAGTGATATATTCAACAATATTTTAACAGCGGTAGTAGATTTACAAAATTTGTGTCAATAATTTTTAATAAAAACTTATATTATAACATAAAAATCATAATTCTTTATCTTTATTGACAAAAAAAATATTTAGCGTAAGAACGCATTTGTATGTTGGTTGCAAATGGGTTCATAAACTATTAATTGAACTTATAAATATTTAAGGAGAAATTAATTAGAAGTATTGATAATATCACAATTATCATGAATAATCATGTCATTTTGATGACTAATACTTGATAAATTCATATGATTCTATTATCATGAACGTTAATTGATTAAATTCAATCATGTGTTGTATTTGCAGGTTAATGGCCATTTTATGAAGTGCTTAACGGGCCAATGAATCACAATCCAACAAGGCAAATCTGGCTTATACAAAAAGTTGCAAAACCCTAGCCACCTTCCTTCTTCTTTCTCTCTCTTCTTTCTATTTTTTAAATATTCTCTCCCTATTTTAAAATCTCTCTCCTCTCATCTATTTAAAAACCCCTCTCTCTCACCCGCACACAACTTTCTCTCCCTCTTTTCTCTCCCTCTTTCCTCCGCACGCAACCCCCCTCCTCCTCTCTCTTCTTTCTCCTTTTCTTCTTCCTCTCTTCCTCTTCCTCTCTCCCTCGGTTTCTCTCTCTTGCAGCAAAGCAGAAGCGCCCCAGCCCGCGCGCGCCCAGCCCGCGCGCGCCCACGCGCCCGCCGCTCGCCCCGCGCGCGCACAGCCCGCCTGCCCCGCCAGCCCTGCCGAAGCCCCGCACCCAGGCCGCCCTCGCGCCCAGGCCGCCCTCCACGCACGCCTACGTGCATGCGTTTGCATGCACGTACGGCGTCTCCCGCGCCTCTCTCTCCTCTCGGCGCCTCTCTCTCCTCTCGGCGCTCTCTCCTCTCGGCGCCTCTCTCCTCTCTCCTCTTGCGCCTCTCTCTCTCTCTCTCTCTTGCCTCTCTCGTTCCTCTCTCTCTTCTATCTTCTCTCTCCTCTATCGTCTCTCTTTTGCCCTTCTAGTACGGCAGCAAGCTAACCTAGAGGGGGGGTGAATAGGTTTTTCTGAAATCTGAAATAGAATCTTAACACAGAAAATTAACACTTGAAGGTTTGGTTAGTTTAGTGTGATAAAGAGTAGCAGTGCGGAAGCAAATAAACAATCACACAAGGACACAAGAAATTTATCCTGGTTCGGCCCTTCCCACATGGAAGTCCTACGTCCAGTCCCCAAGCAACCTTTTGGGATTTCACTAACCAAGGGTACAGTCCCCCTTAAGGACACTACAACACCCAGCACCCTAGCTGGTCTTCTTCTCTTTCCCGGGCAAGAAGGCAGCCCACTTCTCTTACAGGTAAAGAAGCCAACCTCCTGGTACAAACCCCAGTGCGGTTCTGCTAGACACTAACCCCTAGCTAGGTTGACAACTGGTTCAAACCCCAGTTTGGTTCAGCTAGACACAAACCCCTAGCTGGGTTATCTACTGTATATAGTCCTACAACTGGACAATGACCTTTCTTAGAAAGATCAGACTAAGAAGCTTTACAAGATAAACACTTGTGAAAAGCTCACAGTCCCAGACTCTCCAGATATACAATGAGCTCGGAGAGAACAGAAGAGAGAAAAGAAAGCAATAGTGCTTGAATGCTTGAACGCTTGAGATGCTTGAAAGCTTGAGTGCTTCTTCTGGGCTCAGGCTCTTTCTCTCTTTTTCTTTGAGTGTATTTGGAGTTCAGGTTCCTCACTGGTTGTACACTCATTCAAAAGATCTTCAGGAAAGCTCTGTCTGTTCTTCAGCCATACTTCATCTTTTATATGAGCAACTTGAATAAATCCGTTGAGGAGATCCATTGGAGTTCTAGCCGTTGCTCATCTCTTCTTTATTTGTCTTAATCAGACTCTGATGGTCTTGAGATCTGTGAGCATGGAAGAAAGTGTTAGCATAAAAAAGTGTTTATGATAAACAATGTACAGTACTGTGCTTCTGCTAACATACTGAAAAAAGTAGGTCATATCTTTTTTTCTGACAAGATTATGCATGCAGCTTTTTGTCAGAAGATATTTGACTTTTCATTTAAGCGCCAAGCATATTTGAAATATAAAGGCAATCTGTGTTTGAACAGAATCCATGAATAAATCGTTATGAGCAAGACTTATGAAATCGTTATGTGAAGAGTCGTTACTCATTTATAAACAAATCGTTGAACAAATCGATGTAATCATTTATGAAAACGTATGCAAGCAAATCGTTATGATCACCTAAAGAAATCGATGTGAACAAATCGTTGTTAGGAAATCGATGTGAGAAGGCAAGTCGTTGTCTTCACTTATGGAATCGTTATGAGAACCAAATCGATATGAGAGCAAATCGTTGCACTCACTTATCAAATCGTTATGGAAGACAAATCGTTATGAGTTGATGAGGTTACTTATCAAATCGTTACGGGATCGATTTCTTATCAAATCAATGCGCTCAAAGAAGAAATCGTTATGGCATCGATTTCTTGACAAATCGTTGCGCTTACAGAAGAAATCGTTGCGAACACTTATGAAATCGTTATGGCATCGATTTCTTAACAAATCGTTGCGGCGCTTGATACTTTGGCACTTTAAACAGAATCGATGTATATTGGTTAAACATCGATTTTATCATTTTAGTGCGCCATATTGCATCAATGTGAGACTCATCATTTTGCTATGAGATTGATACGACTCAGATGAAACAAAATATTCAATTTAAGTTACATCATAATTTTTATCACCAAAATACAAGAACAAATAGAGAGTGGTTCAACATCTCTCTCTCTCCTCTCTCCTCTATCTCCCGCTCTCTCTCTCCTCTCTTCTCTCTATCCTCTCTCTCCTCTCGCCGCCTCTCTCTCTTTTCTCTTTTCTCTCTCTCTATTTTCTCTCTACTTCATCTCTCTCTCTCTCTCGTCTGTTTCTCTCTAGATCATTATTTGTTTTAGTTGAGTTTTGTACTGTTTAGACTATCACATTTATGTAATAATGTTAGTTGTTATTTGTTATTTGGTACTTGTTCTCTCTCTTTCTACTCTCTTATTCTCTCTATCACTTTCTTTTCATGTTTATTTAACTTAGATTCAGTTAGTCTAATTAAATAATTAGTTTATCTTATCTCTCTCTATCTCTCTCTTTAATTTAGATCTATTTAGTGCAACTTAGTATTAATGTCATCACGCTATTTTCCTAACTAAAAACCCAACGTTTTCAACTCTAAAATCTCGTTCCCTGTGGATTCGACTCGGCTCTTACCACTTAACTATTGTTAACATCTTTATGTAAGCCGATAAATTGAGATTGTTAGTCACGTGTTTAACGACGCATTCGTGGGCTATCAATTTTTGGCGCCGTTGCCGGGGAATTAGATTTTTAGTTTTGATAATCTTGGTGTTATTTGTATATATTCATGCTAACATTTTCTTTCTTTTTGTAGGTATCAAATAAAAGTGAAAAAATCCTGAAAATTGCAAAACTGAAGAATCTGCCAGAAAACTGTCGCTGAAAGTTGAATCTGTAGAAAAAGTTCTGGTTTGGAAAGAGAAATCCGAAATTGCATAAAAAAATCAGAAAAAATGGTAAGTGAGGTGAGTTTCCTTCGCTCTCTCACTCTTTCTATTTGTTTTACTTTCCAAAAGAACGAGGGATTGCGTCCGAGGTAAGTACCATTAAAACCCTCTTGATTGAGTTTCCTTTTCTTAGTTGCCATGTTTAGACAATTAATAAAAAAAATAAAAAAAATCAATCACTTGAATCCAATAAAAGATGTCATGTCAAGATTAGAAACTTTCCATCTTTAGGACATGCATCATTTAGACTTTCATCTTTAGGTAATTTCCTTTTTGAAAAGTTTCCTTTCTTGTCGAATATTGCGGGAGGCAAGGTGAGAATTTCAACTTTCTTAAAATCATGATCATGCATTGCCATGCTTGCATAGAACCCCTTGCTTGATTTTGTGGTGTGCACATCATTTCTAAATATTTTAAGGGCAGTTTCCTTAGCAAGATAAGGTGGGGATTTGATCACCCTTCCTTAGCCCACAAACCACAACTTCCTGCATCTTTTGCATTCCCAAGCCCAATAAAAGAAAGTAGAAACTTGACCTAGGTTGTTCGCTTTGAGACTTAGGCCCACTTGGGCCACTATCAAGTTTAGAGACTGGTGTCTAAGGCTAGAGGTTTATTGGCAAACGCCTAAGTGGACAAGTGGTTATTTAATTAGGTCCCTGCGAGAGCGGGGGAACCTCCCACTCTCCCACCTCTTACCTGGCCAGTTAACGAGCTGGAGAGTGGATTTGAGCTAGGCCTCAGTTGATTAGTGAGAAATCAAATGTTTATATTTTAGGGAACCATAGGTGTCATAGGATTAATTGTTTGCTAACTTGTGTGAAAATATAAAAAAAAAATCAAATATTTCAAACAAAAAAAATTAAAAAGGAAAAAGAAAATTTATGTGGGTTGACAATCATGGTTATGAAATGGGCACATCATTTGGACAAATTGGATCAGCCCATTATGGTATTCACTCTCAAACTAACCCACTTTATCCATCAACCTCCACTTACCAGTCCAATGGCTCCAAGTGGACTCAAGTCCATCATCTTCATGGTCACCCAATTACAAATCACATACTTGATTCAGGACTGAGGAAATATGTTAACCCACTTCACACCTCATCTCCACCTCTCAGGCCTATAGTACCAAGTGGGTTGACCATGCTCATTATGATAATGAGTATTCCATTCCTAACCAATGGCCATCTGTCAACCATGATCAAGCCCCAACTGCACAAGAGTTTTCCACACCTACTCCCTATCCAAAAGTTGAACTGGGTGTCTCTCCTGAAAATTTGAGTTTGTTTTACCAAGATCCACAAGGAGAGGTTCAAGTACCCTTTCTAGGTAGTGAAATCATATCGTGGTTTGATCAAGGGTTCTATGGTACTAATTTGCTTGTGCGTTTATCAGATGCTCCAGACGGCACAACTTTCCAACAACTTGGGGAAGTAATGCCACATTTGACACTTCAAGATCAACCTATTCTAGCCCAAGTCCAAAGCCCTCCTATTCAAAATTCTCATAATTGGACTTCACATTTCAACAATTCTTCTCATCAAATCCAATGTGGAGGACAACCTTTACACTCCCAGTCACCTTACCATCAGTCTGAGGATTCCCCAAATTTCTATTCATCCCTGCTTGATTCCCAGTCCACCTACACATCTCCTGCCCCAACCAATCTCCAAAAGGAAATGCTTGATCAAATGGAACAGATAATCTTGACTCAAAATTAATCCATTTCCAAGATGACAACCCAACTAAGCCAGCTTGCTAAAGCCACCCTGCAAGTGGAAATAAAATTGGGCCAATTGTCTAGTTACTCTAATGCAATCTCTGAAAATCATTCACTGGGATTTGACCACCATGCAAGACCATGGTCAACTTGAGATTCTCCAACCCGAAGACACTCATATCATTGTTCGCCCAAATAGTTTGGGGGGTATTGAGGATTCATATCAATGGGATGTTAGAACCAACATCAGCCAGGAGCAACCAGAGCAACTCAAGCCCAATTCTACTTTTCAGATGGGATGTGTTGAGAGTGTTAATCTTAAGTTGGGGGGAGAAGAAAAGGAAGTGGATAAGTCAGATGATGATCAAATTCCCCTATTTTCCCTCTGAGTTTGAGGTGACCGTAACCCAAGTGAGGGATGAAGAAAAGGTGGGTGTAGAGATGGGATTGAGTGAAGTTGTCAACAATTCTTCATGGTTAAAGAGGAGTTGGAGATTGTGTCTGAAATTATCTCGGATTCAGCATCTCTTGATTTAGGGGAGGATGTGGATCTTTTACCCCTCCCTGACTTTGGTAAAATGGAAGTTGTGGGTGAAAATGGTGAAAATAATAAAGTCCGCATTGATGTGCTCAACGCATATAAAGATCTTAAGCGTACAAATGAAATTTTCTTAATTGAAGATATGATCTTGAGTGCCTTAATTTCTCTATCACTTACTGATCTGCAAGCTATGTGTGGACCACTTGACCCACCATGGCTGGTGATGCCTTACAAAGAAAAATTTGGCGTCAATTGATTGGGGGTGTTACGTGACCATGTTACCCCCATGTGTCTGGCTGAAGACATTAAACTTAGCGCTTGTTGGGAGGCAACCCAATATTTTTAGGAAAATTGATTTCTATTGATTTTGTTTTTATTTTGTCTTAGGTGTTTGTTGGCCACTATCCCTTGATGAAACTAGTGTGCAACCACTCGCATGTGATCATCAGGTTGCATCTCTCCTTTCTTAACTTACATTGGCTTTATTCTATTTTCATTATTTTTATGCCATTGAGGACAATGTCATTTAAGTGGGGGGAGAGACAAATTGTATTTCAAATTTTTGTCCCTAACATTGTGCTTCATGCTTCATATTTCATGCAAGAAATTTTTATTTTCCAGCTTGACTCATAGTATGTTCTTGTGAAGGTGGTGAGTTGAAGGGGTAAGTTAACTAGTTATGTTTTTAGCATCTTCCTCAAAATACATTTGAAATTTCATCAATACAGTAAAGTATTGTTTTGAGCTATTCAAATGAATGATGAGAGTTTTACCGAACATTCAGGTTGATTGATTGATATTCTACATTCCTATTGATGACCAATCGTGAGGAAAAAGCTACATGCCTACAAATAAATGCGAAAATGTGTGTAGTAGCGGAAAAAAAAAGAAAAAAAAAGAAACATGGAAAATGCCCCTGATCTTAGTAACCGGGCCTGCGGCTCCTAAGGTAAGAGTTGAGGCTCGCGTCAAACGGTGAAGGGAAGTGCAGCACCATGTAAATGAAAAGAAAAAAAAAAAGAGCATGAAAAAAAAAAGAATTAGGCGGAGTGAAAGCTACCTGTAATTCGAGGATCGAATTTAAGGAGTGTAGAGTTGATACCATCCTTGAGTGATAAGTAAAAAGCTCATGCACTCTCTTATTAATGCTCAAACATTATACAAAAAGTCATGAAATTTTGTGTGTATCTTGAGGAACTGTCTAATGACATGAACTGACATATTTGCCTTTACACTCTCGATTGGAACTTGAAATACTTATGACTAAGCATTCTCATTCTTACTTTCTTGTCATGAAGTATGATGTTTTGAACTCTTGTTTGTCCTAATTATTTACTTATGTGCATTGCTAAGGGACTAGCAATGAGTAAGTTGGGGGATGTGATAATATCAAATTATCATGAATAATCATGCCATTTTGATGACTAATACTTGATAAATTCATATGATTTCTATATCATGAACGTTAATTGATTAAATTAATCATGTGTTGTATTTGCAGGTTAATGGGCCATTTTATGAAGTGCTTAACGGGCCAATGAATCAAGCAATCCAACAAGGGCAAATCTGGCTTATACAAAAGTTGCAAAACCCTAGCCACCTTCCTTCTTCTTTCTCTCTCTTCTTTCTATTTTTTAAATATTCTCTCCCTATTTTAAAATCTCTCTCCTCTCATCTATTATAAAAAACCCCTCTCTCTCTCCCGCCCACACAACTTTCTCTCCTCTTTTCTCTCCTCTTTCCTCCGCACGCAACCCCCCTCCTCCTCTCTTCTTCTTTCTCCTTTTCTTCTTCCTCTCTTCCTCTTCCTCTCTCCCTCAGTTTCTCTCTCTTGCAGCAAAGCAGAAGCGCCCCAGCCCGCGCACGAGCCCACGCGCCCGGCCGCCCGCCCGGCCGCGCGCCCCGCGCGCGCACAGCCCGCCTGCGCCCGCCAGCCCTGCCGAAGCCCCGCGCCCAGGCCGCCCTCGCGCCCAGGCCGCCCTCCACGCACACCTACGTGCATGCTTTTGCATGCACGTAGGGCGTCTCCCGCGCCTCTCTCTCCTCTCGGCGCCTCTCTCTCCTCTCGGCACTCTCTCTCCTCTCGGCACCCTCTCTCCTCTCTCCTCTTGCGCCTCTCCTCTCCTCTCTCGCCTCTCTCTCTTCTATCTTCTCTCTCCTCTATCGTCTCTCTCTCTCTCTCTCCCTCTCCTCTATCTCCCGCGCTCTCTCTCCTCTCTCTTTTCTCTTTCCTCTATTCTCTTTATCCTCTCTCTCCTCTCGCCGCCTCTCTCTCTCTTTTCTCTTTTCTCTCTCTCTATTTTCTCTCTACTTCATCTCTCTCTCTCGTTCTGTTCTCTCTAGATTATTTGTTTTAGTTGAGTTTTGTACTGTGTTAGACTATCACATTTATGTAATAATGTTAGTTGTTATTTGTTATTTGGTACTTGTTCTCTCTCTTTCTACTCTCTTATTCTCTCTATCACTTTCTTTTAATGTTTATTTAACTTAGATTCAGTTAGTCTAATTAAATAATTAGTTTATTCTATCTCTCTCTATCTCTCTCTTTAATTTAGATCTATTTAGTGCAACTTAGTATTAATGTCATCACGCTATTTTCCTAACTAAAAACCCAACGTTTTCAACTCTAAAATCTCGTTCCCTGTGGATTCGACTCGGCTCTCACCACTTAACTATTGTTAACATCTTTATTGTAAGCCGATAAATTGAGATTGTTAGTCACGTGTTTAACGACGCATTCGTGGGCTAATCAAGTATCTGACTATAATAGAGAGGTCCTTACTGTAACATGATTTAATGTATACTGTAACAGGGATAAAACTTACTGTAATGAATATAACTCTGTCAGAAACTACAAAATAAGTCAAATATCTATTAGGGACTCTTAATTAATTTACCCATATTTAAGTTAGACGCATAAAATTAATTTACAGTCATAAAATAACGTGTCAAAATATATTAGACCATCTTAAATTGATCATGCTAGAATCCACTTACAACTAAAATAAAATTGTGATCTTGTACTAAATATTTGTCTTATTGACAAAAATAAAAACATATAAGGGCATGTAAATAAAGGCACGCACAGTGAGCGTGTCACTCGACACGCACATCCATCATGGGGAGTGGAGTCGCACGTCCCGCCACCTCGTACGGCCACCGTCTAGCTCTGCAGTTAAACCTCTCCACCCCCTCTGACGTCACCTTTTAACTCTCTTAACTGCCCCCATCTTTTTTACCAGCAACTCGCGTGAGACTCCCGCGCCGGCGGCAGGATGCACCCGTCTCTGATCCGTGACTTTCTTTTACGCGACTCCCTACACGACCTCCGATATCGATTGGTGTTTACAAGGCGAGCAGACGACATCTGATTTGTGCAGTTACTGTAGTTTTCTTTTTCCCGACTTTTATTATGCTATATCTTATTAATTAAATAGATGTGTACAGGTAAGTCAATGGTTGCTTGGACCATCTAATGAAAGGATGTTAGCATACGGCAATGAGTTTAAAATAATAGAAGTGGTGGGTCTATCAACTAGAGCATGTTATCTTTATTTTTTTTATTTAGTTCTTTATTTAATGTGTACAAATATATTTTAGAATAAGAAATAGGGGTGGAAGATAAGGTTGACCAATATTTCGGTTCAAATTGAAAAATCTAATCGGGACTTGGCCAGTTCAATTTGATTTGAATTGAAATTCAGTTTAATTTAATTTTACAAATTGTGAAATCAAACTCAAACGTGTAAATTGAATAAATCGATTTCTAGCATAATTATAATATATATTATAAATATTATATAACTAAATTTACATATATATATATTTAAATAATAATAATAATATATAAATATTAATAATTTTAATCATATTTAATTAAATATAACAATTTGATTTGAATCGAACCAAATCAAAATAACTTCAATTTGATTTGGTTCGGGTTAGCATTCTTATTTGATTTGAATTGGTAAAAAATAAGTCAATTTAGATCGAACCGAACCATTGAACACCCATAGTGGAGAGATAAATTTTTTATTTTTGTATATCTACCTCTCCTAAAAGATTAATTATGTAAAAAATCTTCTTAAATTTATATTTATATATATCAAATACCAAATATTTTTTAAAACTCTACTGTAACATATAAGGCTGCAAACGAACGAATATGTTCGGTGAGTAGCTTGACTCGATAAAAACTTAGTTCTACTTGTTTATTAGACTAACGAGTCGAGTTTGAACAAAAAAATAAACTCAGTTCATAAACGAGTCGAGTTTGAGCAGAGATATGCTTGACTCTATTACATTCGCGAGCAACTCATTAAGATACTCGTTAAGTTACTCGATAAACTACTCATTATTATACTCGAATTCATACTCGCTACTATACTCAAATATAATAAATATGAGAATATATATTATTTTATTTATTTTTATAAAATTATTGTTGAAGTATGAATTGTTTAAGAGGACTTAAATGTAAAAGACTAAATGTCAATGATATATACACAAATCATGTTTAATACGGTGTACACATAAAATCTAATTGTTAAATAAAATCAAATCTAACATAAACTTTATATGAAACTTAACTATTCTTGTATGTATATAAAGTAAAGTGGGGGTTTAAAAATAAAAAGTCAAAAAACTTCTGAGTCCCTAAGTAGCAGTTGGGAAAAAGTTTGTTTTCTTCCCGGAGTGCTAGAGGAAGTGTCCCTTTCGGTGCCGACAACGTGTGCAGTTGTTGTGCACTCCTCACGAGGGTCGCGTCCATAGCAAGAGTCGCCGGCAACCACCGCGGACCTCTAGCCGGTGTCGGATGGAGCTCCCGATGGTCGATGTGCCACCTCTGGTGATGGGGACTCCACCGAGTTGCAGAGGATTCCCTAGAGTTGCAGCGCCGCGGTGGCGGTGCGCACGCCCCATGAAGGTTCCGATAGTGTCGGACAACATCCGTGGTGTCTACGGAGGTGATCTCGAGCCGCCCCACCTTTTGCATATGATTGCCCACTCCTCCCCACCCTCTGCACCCTCTACTGTTGCGAAGTGTTGTATCTCATAATCCCATATCGGATATGAGAGTTTCTACCCTAGACTTTAGCCTTTATAAAGTATACCCCCCACCCAGTTATCCAATGTGTAAGTGTCTCAAGCTCTTGAGCTCGAATTCGAAATGGTGCTTGTTTCTTAACGAGTTACTTAATGAGCCGCTTAACGAGTCGAGCTCGAACGATGTAAATTTTTAACGAGTCGAGCTCGAACATGACTTGCATGTGTTCGACGAGTATTGAGTCTGAGTGTGAATTTGTTAAAAATTGTTCAAGCCGAGTTCGAGTAGAGCAATACTCGGCTTAGATTGTTTGCAGCTCTAGTAACATATTACGACCGAGGTCAAAAAGATGTTTGAAATATTCTTTCACTTTCACATATATACCCTTAGTAAAAATGATAGTGAAAAATTATTCAAAGCGTATTCTTCTATTTTGTCTGGAGAGGTTATAATAGAATTGTGTATAAGTGTAAATCAAGATTTGTAATGCCGTTGCGTCACTACGTATCATAGCGACACAGTCGTACCATACTGTGTCAGAGATTTGGCGAGCTCTTGGCGAGGTCTATACGGTCTTATTTTTTTGTTCTTTATTTATTATTTTAATTTATTATTATTATATCGTTCGATTCGAACTGTACCGTGTCAAGGAGAACTCAACACTTTTAAGTCACTCGGCACGACAAACCTTGGTCTAAATGTAAAATTAGAAAGATTTTTGCATAATTACTTTTCTAAGAGGGGTACATTTATAAAAAAGATTTTTTCCCCCTCACTGCGATCATCCGCTGGCTCTTAAACCAATCAGAATAGCCTATAGTGGTCCTTTTTGTTGGGGGGGTCCTCCAAAGGGTCAGCCCGAGCGCCGGCTCACGGAGGCGGGACGCTTTTCCTGATCGGCGCAGTGAACCACGGCCCAGGAATCTTTGATGCATGTCGGGACGAAGCGGGGTCCACCAAGGACGGCGCATCTGGTGCTCCCTGTCCGGCAACCGCGAACGGACGGCGGCGATCTGTCCACGCGCATCTGACCTCTCCTAGAGAGAGAGAGCGCGCGCGCGCGCGCACAGAGAAGTAGGTAGGACCGACGCCACATTCTGACCCGGTGGGTGGCCTGGACTCGAGAAAAATATATCACTAAAATATTAAAAATATAAATAATTAATAAATCGATTAAAGCCAAACATAATTAATTTAAAAGTATAATAGCGCTAATGTTTAAGACATTCTTACTTTATCACACAAATATAAATAACAAAAGAATGCCCATATGATTTTTTTTTTCTTTAATGGGTAGCTAGTGGCACATACATAATGTATTATTTTTGTAATTATGAATGAATAATAATTTTCTGCAACTATTTCTTTCTTAAGTTAAAAGCACAACTAGTGGCCAATGGAGATATTAGAGTCTTTTTTTTTTTTTAATAAAGGTCTGTACAAAAAGGTGAAGCAATAAGCGGTATTTTTTCTAAGGTGCGCGGACCGCACGAGAGGGGGAGGAGAGAGAAGGGAAAGCTACATTTATTAGTTTCCGCCCCCCCAATGAGGGCGATCTCTCTCTCTGCTCCACCTCCTTCCTCTCGCCGATCTGCTCTCTCTGCACTCTACCTCCCTCTCCTCTCTCTCCTCTGCTCTCTCTCTCTCTGTGTTGTTGCTGGTGCTGTTTAGTGTCTTGTGTTGTTTACTTGTTTAGATTTTTTGTGGGGTTGCTTTGGAGGGTTGGGCACGGAATCCTTCTCTCTCTCTCTACACCTGAGGGTTGCTGTTCTTCCGGCGGCGGCGCCTCCTGCGGGGTGTCTCAGGAGCGGTTTCCCTCGGCGCACGCCAACATCCGATAGAGGGCCGGGATCGCGCCGAGGAGTAGCTAGCCGGAGGGGCGGGGAGAGGGCGGGCCGGTGCTCCTGCTTCCCGCTGTTGTTTGTTTTCGCAAAATTTTCCTGCTCTAGCTTGGTGGGTCTGTCCTTTTTCTTCCCCCCCCCTCTTTCTTTTGGTTGGGGGCCTGGAAATCTGGAACTTGGAGCTTGAATTGACGCGCGTGGTGTTGGGGGTTCCGGAGATTCCTGCCGGGGCTCTGCGGAGCTGCCCGTGGATTGTCCCCTCCGCTTTGATTTGCTTTGTTGGGTGGTGCTGTACGGTGCTACTGTTGTGGGTGGGAGGTGAGTCAGTGGAATTGGGAATCTGGTGGCGAGTTTGGAGTTGGGGAGTACTTTGCCCTTATCCCCGTTCACAAGCTGTTGTTCTCGGTTCGTGGAATTGAGGAAGAACAGGTGGGGAGCACTTTGTGCTGCCGAAAGTATGGTTCTTGTTGTGTCCACACACTGCTCGATTCTTAATTTTTTTTTTCTCGGGGAGGTTGGGGGGAGCAATTTTCCTCCGAGGCTGGTAAGCTCTGCATTCCTTTTTGGCATGTGGGTTGCTGTTGTTTGGATCCACGGATGTGGAGGCGTGATGCTTCTCGATTTCTGGGGACGCAGCGAGGCAGACTAGTGTGGAACTGGGGGCATGACCTTGCTGTTCTGCTGTCGATCTTGCGGGTTCTTCGATTCCCCTGAGGTTGAGGGGAATCCACGATCTTTGTTCTAGGGCTTTTGGCTGTTTAGATGGAGGCGAGAGTCAGTGGTGGTGCCCATCAATCCTTTGACTTGGGAGCTCCCATCGAAATGAATGGGCTTGGGAAGAGGAGTGCGGAGTGGGACTTGAATGACTGGAGGTGGGACGGCGATCTCCTTGTTGCCACCCCTTTGAATGCTGTTCCAGCAGACTGCAGGAGTAAGCAACTCTTCCCTCTTGCAGCTATTGGGGATTTATCAAACAGCTCATCATCTTGCTCCGGTGAGGCCGATCCTGGAATTAATGGGAAGGAAAAAGGCGAGTCGGGGAAGCGCAGAAGGGAGGTGGTGGCGGTGGACGAAGATGAGGTGGAACCGGATGATGAGGTCAATCCTCTGACATTGAAGCTTGGGGGCCGTGTTTATCCTGTATCAGAGCAAGCGGACCTTGCAAATGGTGATGGGAAGAATGGAAAAAGGAGCAAGGTGCAGGCGGGCAACTCAAACCGTGCAGTGTGCCAAGTTGAAGGCTGTGGGGCTGATCTGAGTGATGCCAAAGACTACCACAGGCGCCACAAGGTCTGTGAGACGCATGCCAAAGCCAGCAAGGCGATTGTTGGAAATGTTATGCAGCGGTTTTGTCAACAATGCAGCAGGTGAGCTTGCAGGCAACCTTGTCGATCATTTCTGTTGAGAAAGCATATTCAGAATGTGAGCGAGCTTTTAAGTTAGAAAGAAAACACGTTCCTTTTACTAGGGTTATAGTTGTCACCTTCGTTTACCTAAGCTTTGTATAACATGCACATTTTTGACATCCTTTTTCCTTTCAAAATGTGTCTTCAATCTATTCTGAGGCCAGACTTCCTGAACTAAACTTGCCTATTGACTTCCGGACTTTATCAAAATAATTGCACTTCTATCATCATTTAGCTCGGCTGGAAATTCTGATTCTTATTTGAAATTGCCTTACTTCTGCTAAAAGGTGACACCGATCCAGATTTGAATGGTAAAATAATAAGGATTTTGGTATCTGTCTGATATATGTCTAGAAGATGCCTCCCACAATCTCTGTGAGGAGCCTGACCAACTTCTGCCCCCTTCCCCCATTTATTGCTCTCATGCATACCCAAAGACAACTAAGATTTCATTCTTCTGCAACCTGCTCATTTCATTTCTCTAATTTCAGCTGTAAAATTGGAAAACCTCATTTCTTTTTTCATTTCATTTGAATGGTTTTACTGAAGTTACTTAAGAGATATATATAGATGCAATGATACCGGAAAATTGGTGCCTGAGTTTTCACCATTCTATCAGAGATTTAAAGTTTGTATGGATAGCAAGAATGTGAAACAGTCAACTGTCTGGCAAGAAATTGACTGTTACTATGTCACTAACATAAAGCTGCCAGTCTGAAGGCAGCTTTGTGTTAGTGACATAGTCACTCAGGGTTTTGTTGTCTCTCCCTTCTTTTACTAATTCTAAAAGAGTGTATTAAGGTAACCTTTAGGGGGACCAATCAGAACTTTTAAATTGAATTGCATGACTCAATATGACATAAGCAAGTTATGTAGACGGGTACAGTAACTATGCTATGAATTTAGGAACCTTAGCATGCATCTACTACATCTACTTTTCCTAAACGCTGTCCTATCAATTTCATTGCAATGTTCTTTAGGCAGAGGTTAGTTGTAACTAACGGGATGTATGTATGAAATCTTGCTCTTGTGGAATTCAACAGAGGTGGAAATTTCAGTTTAGAGGACTCAATGTTCTTCAGAAAGCGGGACCATATCCATCAAGCTAGTATTGATTCTTTCATTATGTGGCTGACATGTGCATTATGGGGGTCTGGATGACATTGACTTCTGTTTTATGTAATGTGGATGCTTCAAGATTTGATTTTAATGTTTGAGAAATACATGTCATGCTTCTTTTCTTTTTACTCATTTGGGATTAGGCATCGAACCAATCACATTTTATAGAGCAAAGCTTTATACAGGGAGAAAAATGCTTCTGTTTGGTTCCTGAGCTGATTATGGCCATACATAAGTTTTTGTCTCCAACTGATTCTTATAAACAAGGTCTAGAGATAGAGGACAACCAGTTGGCAGATGAAGAAAAATATAATTTATTGTTGCCCAGTTTAAACGGTGAACTCTTGATTAATATTTCTCTTCTAACAAAGGTGTATATGGGTAAGCACGAGGCTAAGTATCTCCTAGGTGAAACACTTTTGCATAAATAGTGTAGAGACTGGTGAAGAAGTGCTTCTGATGTGTGATGTTAGCTGAAACAGAGCAAACTAAAATGGATTCCAAATCTTGTTAACTGATTAGTATGCACCTTTTGAAGCAAAGGTGGAACCTTCTTTCTCTCTCTGGCTGGAAATTTTCTTGCTACTAGATTTTCAAATAGTAGGAATGGGCAAAATCTAAACTGAACTTTTCCTATCTCTCTATGGTGCGAGATGTTTTGTTCTGTATGAACCACCATGAAATAGGTAAGGAGAGTTTCATATAACTAGCTGCCGAGCTTGCCATGTGCTTTTCATGGATCTTTATATGCTTTTTATAGTTACATGTATAGCTGTAAAATCCATCATGTTCTAGTATATCAACATATCTTTATTTCTCATCTATACCCCCATAATAAACCGTACTCCAATTGTTTGTAGCCCTGCCACAATTTGCCGTTTTCGTACAATTTTACATTAGTCTTTCATGGATAACTTGTCCTTGTTTAACCTCTCCTCATGATTGAAATGGTGACAGAGAACGGAACATTTTGGGTGTAACATGTTGTTCCTAAATTTTTTGCTACATTGCAAGAACTGGTTCAAGTAGATAGTCCATTGCTGCTCTGGTACCTTGGTACATTTTTCTGTTTTTTTATGCAAGTCGGCAAGGTTCTTAACTTTATGTGTATCTAGGTTTCATCTTCTTCAAGAATTTGATGAAGGGAAGAGAAGCTGTCGTCGACGCTTGGCTGGTCACAACAGGCGCAGGAGGAAGACTCATCCTGATGGTGTTGCTAATGGGGCCTCTGTGACAGATGATCATGCCAGCAGCTATTTGTTGATAAGTCTACTAAGAATTCTCGCCAATTTGAACTGTAACCATCTTATCTTTTCTTTTGTTATGCTTCTCACCCATCTGGATGTCTTTCTATATTATACAATTTGTATTTTCTTGAGACGATGTGAAGCTTGATGTCTTCTTGTAAAAATCAAATTTGGTCAACTGAGTTTAGTAACAATTGCATTTTCCATATGTATGCAGACCTTTTTCTGCTTTGTGACTATGTTCCTAAGTATAATCCAATTTTTAATATTTTCTTCTGGAATTAGTGATATGGAAGGAGTTTTGTAGCTGCATCCAGAAGAAAAATGCAAAATCTATACCCCGTCCTTTGGACAAAAAGCTGAAAATGGCATATAAATGACGAGTTCTGTGAAGCGTTAACCGGTCATATCTTTTCCCCATGCTTACTTCTGCAGCTATCTTCACATGTACATCCATCTGGACTTGCACAATTATATGATACATCATAATGTACATTATGCACACAGACGCACACACCCACATAAAACATGTGTGTATATTTGTGTGTCCGTTGTTTCCCACCTGAATTCTTTTATGTGCATCACAAATAGCCAGTCAATTTTGAATCAGTAATTCGTAACAAAGCCACGATGCAGATCAAATGGTCTTGTTCGTGGGTTTGCATTCAACTATTTGGCACGTCTACTTACATCCACATATATAATTGTTGATGCATACATGCTCCACTATGTGCATCACATTATGGTTCCACAAGGGATTGGATGGGTCCAGCTTGCCCGATCCAATCTGTTTCCAACCAGATCCACCTGACCCCAAACCCCAATCCCCACTTTTCATGACGGATTGGGTGGTAGCCATGTACTGCTCCTCCCCTCCCACTTCCTAAGAAGAAGTGAAAAATATTAAGGAATGGGAAGCAGAAGAAGATGAAGCACAGAGACGAATATTACCTGCTATCTGTTGCCACCATCTGCCTGTGATGTCACTTTCATTGCCAGTTCTCCCTTTGCCCCTGTAGAAAAGTAGCTCAGAGCTTTGCTTTTCTTCCCTGAAAAGAAGATCCTGGTAAACGTGGGGTAAGGTGAGTTTAAAATAGATAAGTAGAATCAATGGACATTGAGAAGAGGAGGTTCTGTAATGATACAATTCTAACTACTTTCTCATCTGGCCTCATGCATATTTCATCACCATGTTATTATGTGTGTATGTATGTACCTGGATGTACACGCACACTTGTGCCGGTCTGACTACATGCAGAAACATTAAATAAATTTTACTTCTTGTTGGTAGTGAAGTTGTAATCATGTCTCTTACAGACACTAATACCTTGTGGGTCGCACCTTCTCGGTGATACCGAAGTCATAAACCATAATCATGTTTCTTTCTCAACTAGAAATCTGGATGGTTGTAATTTAGAGAGCGTTCAAAATTTTTAACAATGTTGGTCTCCTGTTAAGCAGTTTGGCATGTGGGTTGATTCCTTCTTGATGGAATTGCAGCTGATAGTTCTGGCCGACCAAAGGATCAGGACCTTTTGTCTCATCTTTTGAAGAACCTTGAACTGCTTGCTGGATCATTTGATTTGAGAAACCTGCATGGGCTTCTTCAGACATCACAAGACTTACAGAAGAATGGAACTGCTGCTGCAACTTCTTCAGATGCGGCACAAGTTGGGGCTTCAAATGGTGCTTTTGCTCAAGAATCCTCCATGCCTGTATGTTCAAGTGCTAAAACAAATCGCATCACTGAATATCAAGGCTATCCCATGAGGCCAACTAATCAGTCTGTGTCTCATGCTGTAGCGTCAGTGGAGATGCAGAAAAGAACATAACAGAAATTCCTGTAGGTGAGAGTCTGCATGCTGTTCCCTGTGGAAGACCTACAAGCCTTGGGCCAGGGCTAGATTGCACTTTAGCTAGAGATGCTTTTTCCTCACTGAAAATTTTGCCATTGGTGTCACCAGTGGAGAGGGTTAGGATTAGGAGTTTTGACTTAAATGATGTCTGCACTGATGGGCATGACAGCACAGAGGAACCCAAGGATTTAGCTACTCCTGCAAGGTTGCAGACTGGTTCCCTCCATTGCCCTCCATGGTTGCTGCAGGATTCCCGTCAGGCCAGTCCACCCCAAACAAGCGGTAATTCTAATTCAGCATCTGCCCAATCACTGACCAGTTCTGATGGAGATGTTCAGGTACTTGGATTTTGTCACTTTTTTTCTCCTGATGTATGTAGATCTAACATGAACTTCTAGGGCACTAGTGTTTTCTCTTCATGATTGAGTCTACACATATTCCCAGAGACTGGATAAGGATGTTGGGCTTGCCTATTTGTTGATTATATATTCAAGAAATATTACTCTGCTTCTATGCTCTTTTTTGTATTCAAATGAATCAAATGGAAATATAGATGATATTTCACTGGCATTTTGTGTTTGAATTCCTGAATATAAATTTTCTTTAATAACTTTAAGGAAAGTAATTAGTAGTGCAGGTTGTTAGTTGAAATCAAAAGTACAACTATATCACCACATACAAAACTCCATAGAGCTCCCCAAAATCTACAAACAGAATCGTTTTTATTTTTTTTGAAGGTGGATAGTACCGCAGAAATATATTGAAGGAAGTTGAGAGTGAACATATATATAGGTGGCTCGATGCCCAAAAAGAGAAAGCCCCCAAAACACCTATACAGCAGAGATCATACTTAAAGCCCCCAAAACACATATACAGCAGTGATCACATTCACACCAAGAAAGTGTGATCTCTTGCCTTGTTGCTTAGGTTGTTGTCTCAATCACATCTAATAACATTACTTGATTAGCATGCTATTAATCTCTTTCCCTTTTCTTTTACTGATGACCTACTGCTAGGTCTGTTGTAGTTTCTTTTAACTGCAGAAACTGTTGATTTTTGAGTTTTTTTCCCTCTTCCCAGAATAGTAGCGCATTCGATTTCCTTTTGTTGCACTTTACATAAGAGGAATGTTGGGATCAGCAATACCATGACGAAACTTCAATAATTTAGTTCACTGTCCTCATTCCTGTTCCCCTTCCCAGTGCTTCGAGGGACAAGTGAAGAGATTGTACTCTCAATAATTGTCGATGGCAGTTTCACCTATCTAGGAGACTGCTTGCATTTTTGGTTTGTTGACTGCTTGCATTTCTCCTGTTTTTCATTTGTTACATTCTAGTCTTGCTGTTTCACATGAGATGATCATGTCCATATTTTGTTCAATTTTGCATGCATGTCCTTGCTATTTTCATTCTAGACCTGTGAAATGTGACTGAAGCCTCTGACATGTATTCAGCTCACCAGTGCTTTAAATTAGTTTTCACTAAGTTGTCATTTTATTTGAAATTACCTTATCGTACAGCTTTTCATAGACCTGCCTTAACAATTCCTAGAACATGAATGTAATTAGATGTTTCTTATCTTGTGAATACCAGAGTCGTACAGATCGGATGGTCTTTAAACTCTTTGGTAAAGACCCAAGTGACCTTCCCCTTGTCCTTCGCACTCAGGTAATTCATATTGTTCACAAGTATTCCTGTTTGCCGCATTCCATAAGCACCAGAAGATACAAAATTTGTGTACTTCTCTTCTTCATGGAAAGTTACATGTGGCATTTTTAAAATCTTCAGATCCTTGACTGGTTATCCAGCAGCCCTACTGATATTGAGGGCTACATTAGACCTGGTTGTATCATCCTAACAATTTACCTTCGCCTAACTGAATCCAAATGGGAGCAGGTATGCTTCAAGACATTGTGTTTTTTCCTGGTTCTTGACATAGAAAATGTTCAACCCTGTTAGCTCTTGCTGTTCACCTTGGCAGCTTTGTCATGATCTAAGGGCTAGCCTGGAGAGACTTTTGGATGTTGCTGCAGATGATTTTTGGAGAACTGGATGGGTATATGCTAGGATACAGCATCAGATAGCATTCATCTATGATGGTTTGTTACTTTCGAGGTTCTGTATACTTCTACAATGCATTGTAGAGCCGGGCATTTATGTTGGCTCTCTGTATAGAAAGCTTGAACATCCGAGGTTTGCCTTTTTGGTGGCAGGTCGGGTCGTGCTAGATACACCCTTGCTCCCTAGCAGTCGTAACTGTCAAATACTGAGTGTTACACCTATTGCTGTTTCTGCTTCTGTGAAGGTTAACTTTACTGTGAGAGGCCTCAACCTAGCTCAATCTTCCATCAGGTATCATTTTCAACTCTGAACATCTTATGACTTGTTCCCTGAACTACCTCCTGAGATAACAGATGGAAATCATTCTAGTTCCATCTATTCCTAACTCTTATTGGAAAAGTAGGTAACTTCCCTTTACATACTTCAGGTTACTTTGTGCGTTTGAAGGGAAGTATTTGGTTGAGGAGACAACTCATGCTCTTGTTGATAGCAGTGCCACTTCAAATGAATATGATGGTGTCCAGTGCCTCAGTTTCTCATGTTCCATCCCTAATGCAACTGGAAGAGGATTTATTGAGGTTTTTCTTTTGCGATGTCTTCTTTATGCATATTATGCTTTTCTTCTGTTGTGTTTTGGTTTAGGATCTCTTCTCATTTTCCAGGTTGAGGACTATGGTCTTGGCAGCACTTTCTATCCATTTATTGTCGCTGAAGAAGATATATCTTCTGAGATATGTATGCTAGAGAGTACAATCAATGGGGTCCCTTCTGATGGTAACTATCATGGTATGGCTGCTGGCATGAAACCAGGGCACAAGCATTGGACTTTGTGCATGAAATGGGCTGGCTTCTTCGTAGGAGTAATTTGCGATTTAGCTCTGGAAATCAGAACCTCAATGCAATCATCTTTCCTCTGACAAGGTTTAGGTGGCTCATGGAGTTTTCCATGGATAAGGAGTGGTGTGCTGTAGTCAAGAAACTTTTGGATGTCCTATTTGGTGGGGCTGTGGAATTAGGTGGGCGTCCTGTTGAGGTTTCACTATCAGATATGTCTCTGCTTCACAATGCTGTTCAGAAAAAGCAAAGACGTATGGTTGAATTCCTGTTAAGATATGTACCTGCTGATGATTTGGAGGACTCTTCACAAAATACCCAAGAGAAATCCTGTCACACAGGCTTTTTCTTCAGGCCTGACATGCTTGGTCCTTTTGATGTGACTCCTCTTCATATTGCAGCCAGCATTGGTGATGCTGAAGGTGTGTTGGATGCCCTGACTAATGATCCGGGGCAGGTACATCTTCTACCCATTTGTTTTTTCCTTTTGCTCATATGAATTACACCGACTCAATTAAGCAACCATACCAGCAATTTCTCCTGGTTTTTGAAATAACCACCTAACCATTGTCAATGAAAACTAACACGTTCTGGTAGCTCTGACAAATATGTTACTGAATAAGTGTCTCTCTTGCTCAAAATGAATTGAAACTCAACTAGTTTTTTGTTTATCACTGCTGTTTACCTCTTTTCATTCTTCTCTTCTACAAGGTGGGAATTAGAGCATGGGAAAGAGCTCGTGATGCCTCTGGTTTAACTCCAGAAGAATATGCACTCTCCAGGGGTTACAACTCCTACATAAACCTTGTCAAGAAAAAGAACCAAGAGTTAGTAGCTGAGCATGTTCTGGTCGACATTCCTGGAATTTCAGCAGATCTAGATGTCAACCAGAAGCAAAGCAGTGGGCCAAATTCCAATAGGTCGAATGGCTTCCTGATCGAGAAAATAACAAGACCTCCATTGCAGGCATCTTGCAGGCTCTGCACTCCACGGCAGATGCCCTACGGTGTCGGCAACGTAACTTGGCATACCGACCTATGATGCTGTTCATGGTCGGCATTGCTGCCGTATGTGTGTGTGTTGGCATACTTCTGCACAGCCCGCCGGAGGTCTTCTCTGTATTCCCACCGTTCAGGTGGGAGTTGTTGGACTACGGTTTCATGTAGTAGCAATATGTGGTCTTCTGTTCCCCATCAGTTTATGATGTATATCTGAGCTTGTGGTTTGCAGACATCCATGTTTACCAAGGGGATAACTTGGCAGTTCCCTATGTATCTTTGACATTTCAATTGATTAAAAGGGTTTCCTTTCTTATCATTCCTGCCAGTCTGCTTGACATAGGTCCATTGTATATTGAGTGGATTGTACCCCATTCCATATGTAAGAGAAGAGGATCTCTTGCGCTCTCTCTCTCTAGATACTAATCTTTTTGGGTACTAGAGAGGGAGAATCTCGGCCCTCGGCCCAAATCAAAAGGTCCAAATTTGACCCAAAAGGCGAAAGCCCGGACTGTTGAATAGGGGCCTACCTGCCAAAGATCAACTATCAAGCTCGGCCCAAAAGGTGCAAGTCTTGATTGGCAAATAAGAGCCCGCCTACTTGAAGCACCAACAAAAGCACTTGATCCACCGACCCCCAAAGGGAGGGAGGGCCCTTATCTCGGCGTCGATAATAGGACAGCCTAGGCGATAAGAGTAAGTTCTTAAGATAACATCTCAATAGTGCAATGGCAGGAAGTTTGTTTGACCCCCTTCCATGCCTATCTTGGTAAATCTTAGTCTAACAAATAGTCTGATGCCCTATAGTCTAGAGTGTTTTCTGTCCGGTCAACTCTTAAGTAAGTAGAATCTTAATTTGGTGCACATACATATGTTTGAATCAATGGTGTGCCTACTCTTGGTAAGTCTTAGTCTAACAATAGTCTGATGCCCTATAGTCTAGAGTGTTTTCTGTCCGTTCAACTCTTAAGTAAGTAGAATCTTAATTTGGTGCACATACATATGGTTGAATCAATGGTGTGCCTACTCTAGGCTAGTGAGATCATCTACATACAATTGACAGAGATTCACTCACTAAGTCTTGTATACAAAGAGCTTCATCATGAGGAGGACAAAATGTCCACGACTATAGCCATGCCTTAATCCCGATGCATGAGACTAGCGGGGAGGCTCGACTCATTTAAAACCTAGAAGAGTCCCTTCAGCTAGAGGTATGATGTGCAATTGTGCAAACTCATAAAACACTGTGGGGGAAGTCTCGAATCATTCACCTTTTTACTCTAAGTCTTGTCAACTTCTAATTTAAGCGTCAGATGGTTATCCATGGGAACACAATCTTGGGCCCCCTTGATCGTCTTTCTCTCTCGTAGATCATCCTCGCATTGTGAAGATTGTCGTCCAATTTTTTGAATTCTCGAGGCCATCCAGTGGCCCTCAATAGATCCGAGATCAAGCCTCTCTAGACACCTATTTGTTCATCTTTTTCTTGGATCATTTCTTCTCGAGTTATATTTGTTGCACATCTTGATTCACAGTTAGTACTGTTACATTCCCCCCCCCCCCCCACTTCCATTAGTCTAATTGCGATGATAGATATGACACACATGATATCATTAAAGTGACATACTACATCCAAGTTGGGTGGACGAGGTGTGGTGCGCCAGAAGTATTACCTTTCTCTTATTAAGATTTTGGAGAGAGAAATACTTACTGCACTTAAAAAAGTGTAGTTTTGTCACATTTAATATATTTTGAAAAATTTATTGATCCATCTCGTGTGACTCACTATGTCGCACTATCACTTTTTTTTAAATTTTAGAGTTCAATTTTTTATTTTGGCATCTAAATTTCTATTTTTGTGTCCAATTCAACTCATTTCATCAAAAAATTTTTGGCGTCATAATAAAAATTTAACATCAAAATAAAAAAAAAATTGAGCTCAAAAATAAAAAAAGAAAGTGGCATGGTACTGGGTGAGATAGATTAATAAAAATTTTGAAGTGTATTTAAATGTGACATAATTACACTTCTCTCAGATCAGTA